>JARHVA010008785.1:225000-420193 GCA_037957365.1 Torreya grandis | reverse complement strand
AGGATATTTTAATGTGTGTGCATATAAATAAAATTATGATTTGTTAAAAACAAATCAAATATATGTGTGTGTGTGTGTGTGTGTGTGTGTGTGTGTGTGTGTGTGTGTGTGTGTGTGTGTGTGTGTGTGTGTGTGTGTGTGTGTGTGTGTGTGTGTGTGTGTGTGTGTGTGTGTGTGTGTGTGTGTGTGTGTGTGTGTGTGTGTGTGTGTCTGTATATGTATGTGTATATGTATGTATGTATGTAATAATTTTTTTAAATAAACCTTTTGTAAAATGATTTATCTATTATATATATATATATATATAAAACAGATAAATCATTTTATAAAAATATTTATTTTAAAAAATTATTATTATACACACACACACATAGGTATATATAATGGACTTTAAGGGTCAAGACATGAAATTTGTGTCTGTGTTTGTGTGTGTGTGTGTGTGTGTGTGTGTGTGTGTGTGTGTGTGTGTGTGTGTGTGTGTGTGTGTGTGTGTGTGTGTGAATATATATTAATAGGATATGCTATTGGAGAATTTTTACTCAGATAATCAATCAAGAAAGATATTTACCATAAAAACATTATTTTTCACAAATGAGGTACATCCAATACACTTAAGGTGAATTTTTTTATATCTTACTATAGCAAATAAAATTATTTGATTATGTAATTATATGCTTATTTCTTGTGACCTTACACTTAATTATTTATTTCACTTGATTAAATGCATAATTGTATGCCTCTTTTCTTTGGCCTTTCCCTATTTTATATAGCTTTATAAATTAGTTGAGTTTTCATTACATGTATATTTATTTTGGACCTTTCCTTGTGTGTAATTTTATTTTCCATTGTGTTTGGAACTTTTATTGTGTAACATTGAGTGATATTGTGTGTGATTTTATTGTGTGCATCGTGTTCATGACATTATGGGAATGTGTGTGGATAAATTTAGTTTTTTTAATCAATTTCCTTTCAGTTTGTGGTGACATGATCCATATCACACAACTTCATATTTATTTTGGGTACCATTATCCATATCATGCACCTTCTTATGTAGTTAATTATTTAGGTTAGTGCTTATATCAATGATGGTTACTACTATGTGAATAATTATTATATTTATCTTTACATAACATTTGTATGTGTTATACTACATGTTTTATATATGATTTCATTACATATTCATTACTATGATTATGCACATGTTAAGACATGATTATAAATTATTACATCTTATTATATAAAATAATGCAATTAACTCTTTTCTTATAATGAATAATTCACATGCTACATTCCTCACCTCAAAAGGGGTTCATATTAGTGGGATTTTCATAGAGATTTAAGCCTCCATTTACATGAAATTTAAATTTTAAGTTATATGACATGATTTAGGGAGTTCAAATTGGTAAAAATTATTAGTTTCGTTGAGATTATGAGACACATATTTTTATCTTATTATAAATTTTGGGGCATATGAAATGCATATGCAAAAATTTTACAAGAACATAAGTTACAAGTTTTTGTATTTTTCAAAATTTTCACCAAATGAGATATGGTTACATAAAATTATATATCACGGGATTGTTTAGATTAGATTATGGAGCATGAATAGTATTCATGCGCACATTTACATTTTATATACATTCTCTCAAATATCTCTATTTATGAGCATAGAATTGATGGCATCAAAGGTAAGAAATTAAATATATAAGTCCATATACAATTGTTTATTCATGAATAACCTAGCAGTAATCTTGAGGGTTAAGGAATTTATTTTTCTAACACATAGTCTTTGCTTACTTCACTTCTCATTCAAGGCATGATAACCTCATATTCTCTAAATGCTTCAGTATGAATCCCACTTATTCAATGATTTCATATGAAGCATATTCTCCAATGATTTGGAAAGAAGCATAATATCCAATAACATCATATGGGAAAATGTGGTTCACCAACATACAATTGTATTCCTTCCTTTCTCTTTATCTATAAAAAGTTTAATTTTATATTTCATTTTCATATATAGACATTTATTTATGAATGTTCATTATAATTTTTTATTAGAGAAAACTAAAAATCTAGATCATTATTACAAGGATAAAGTGTGTTGTACACACTAAGTAAATCTATTTATCCTTTTAATCTAGAATTATATTTAATTTGAAAACTATAATAAAAGGGGAGAATTTTCATACACTATAAGATATAATTATACACTTGGAAATGTTAGCCTTGACATGTATTTACCCTATATGACTTATGCATACACATATGTCTCTTTAAAAGTATTCTCTCCCATCTACATGATTTATATGTGTCTAAACTTATAATTTTTGAATAAACCACATAAAATAACTCCCTATTATGTTCCTAAATTATTCTAAATGACACTTGGACTATCTCTAAATAATCATATCAATATTTAAACCTATCAAAATTATGTGCTTGTAGAATTTTTTAGGTTTAAAAAACTAATAGACTTGTCCCCACACAAGGACATGAACATTTTTTAAATTCAAATAGTATTTATGGGTTGATATGTATTTTGTGTATGTTTTTAGGTTGAGAAAGTACCCAAAGATTAATATATAAATACATAGCATAGCTAAGCTTATTTCACTATCAATCACTCCTATAAGATAAATATATAAAGTTTTTCACATTTAAAATAACTACCCTAAATTTATAAATTTAACAATCAATCACAATGAGAATCCCTAACCAAGTCTAAAAAACCTAGGCCATGCCAATTTCACCATTTGGAAAATGTTGAAATATATAGTATAATTTGTATTCAATAAAGGAGCACCATTTTTAACATACACTTTACAAGAAGAAATACATGTAGTTTGACTTCCCTCTATGGATTATTAAATACATAGGCTTCACTCATGAATTCATTGGGGATTGGGTGAGGATAGATTAACCCAAGTCTTTCAAAATTTATAATCTTAAACCTATTGTTAGAAGTGGAAATGTGGTTTTAAATAAAGTAATATATATTTTTGGCTATTATGCACATAACTAAACTCTAACATATCAAACATTGATGAATTAAAATGATGCACATTGACATATGCCAAAATAAAGAGACAAATTATACACGAATAAATCCATTAGCAAAAATATGTTATCATATAGTGTAAGTGTGTCCATAGAGTAAAATATTCATATTAGCAATTTTATACATCTAATTACAATCCTTCAATAAACTACGTTCATTCTTAGACCTACACATAATACTAAAATGCTATGTATCAAAATCCCTTAGTTCATATATATTTATATTCAGTGTAATTATTCAAATCATATAATAGATATTACATTTATATTTGTGTTGTATTATAATACATCATACGAAAAAATCAATCCTAAATTTTGTATTTTTAGGTTCATTTAATAAAAGACAAGGAAAAAATGTTTTGATAAGTGATAATGGTGGAGAGCAATTCTAGTAATTCATTTGTGTAATTTTGTAAGCAATATAGAATAAAAAGTAAAAAAAAAACATATCCATATAAAATAAAATAGAATGGAGTTGTATAAATATATAATGGATAAGGTTAGATGTATGCTCATTAGTGTATCCTTAGGAAATAAAATTTGGGTAGAAGTAGTCATGTTTTCTTGTGACCTATGAAATATGTCACCCAAATCAACTCCAGTTGATAAAAATCCACATGAATTATGGATTGGTAAGAAACTGTCTCTTTAAAATATTTAGGTTTTTATTTGTGATGCTTATATTCATACTTTGAAGAAAAAATAAATAATATATAATTTAATTTAGCTAACTATATTTTTATTAGATATAGTAATGGTATAAAATGATAAAATTTTGGAACCTATAAATAAATAATATTTTTTACAGTCATGTAATATTTAGAAAAGTTACAGGGGTTCCAAAAAAAGAAGGATAACAAAAATAAGAACCTCAAATATTTCATGTTGAAATAAAAAAGGGGTGAATCTATGTATAAATATGAAGCAACATAATAAGATGGACTAAAAGTGGAGTAGTATGACTAATATTAAAATGGATTAGATGATGATGATCAATAAGAGGAATAATCTCAAGCTATAGTCTTTAGAAGATTATATTGAACTATAATAATACCTAAAATTTTTAGTCCACCTTATTTACATTCTCTATTTTTGTTTTAATTTTTGTAATTTATCATTTTAGACCACAAGACTATGAAGGAGGAACTTGGAAAAAAAATTAAAACAAAGAAACTAATTCTTTACATAAAAATTAGATATGAGACTTGTTAAAATTATCTTCCAATATAAAACCTAATGGTTAAAAAATTATGTTCAATAAGAAGTGAAATGCATTAGTAAAAATGTACAATCATAAACCATTCTTAGTATAAAATGGTATCTATTAGATATATTTAAAATAATTTGTTGATATTTTTTCTCCTATTACTAAGAAAACTTTAATTAGATTCATTTTAGATATTTTTGTTGCTTTTAAATTTAAAATAGAATAGACAAAGGTAAATTCATAATTTATACTTGGGGATATTGACAAATAAATATTTATGGTTGAGCCTAAATATTTTAAGGTGAAATGAAATGAGGTGTTGGTGTGAAGGTTGAATAAGTCATTTTATGGCTCACAAGTTTATGTTGGGACTCAATTTCATGGAAAATAAAGCTTATCACTTTGTGTATTTAAAATAGGTAGGCAATGTATTTATTGTCATAATTATATGTGGATGATATATGATAATTGGTAAAAATAAAGAATTATCGATTGAAATATCAATTTTATATGATTTATTTATGTGCGACAAAATTCATTTTGGGCATGTAAATTTGAATGGATTGATAAAAAATAAATTATGGTTCAATCAAAGGAATTATGTTGAGATGATATTAAAGATATATAAATTTTAGGAATGTAAAATTTTAATTACAACATTTTCATTAGCATATATCTAATAAATAGTGTCCCAAAGAACAAAAATATATTATGGAAATGTATTAGGTTCCTTATGCAAGTGTTTTTTTAAGACTAATGTATTAATTGTTCCATAATAAACATGATATTTCCCATGAAATGGGATATGTGAGTATACATATCTAACCCAAGAAAATAAAATTAGATTATGTCATAAATAATATCTTTAGATATCTATATGAAACTTATGATTGGTAAAAAATAATCCCTATACATAATAAAATAGTAAACATGCAAGGATTTGTTGATGATAAATGGGTTGTATATATCAACTCCAAAATATATGTAAGTGGTTATGTATTTAACCTACTTGGTAGAGTAGTTATTTGGATGCATAAGATACAGGTAGTGCTGCACTATCAACCATAAAATTTGAGTACTTGGTATCCACACATGAAATTAATGTTTTATTATTATTATACGGTTGTGATCAAATATAGGTTTGATATATTAATGTAAGAGGATATTTTGATAGTAAAAGTTCAATCTATTTATTATAGAACAATTTTTATCATATTTTATAGAATCATATTGATGTATAATTCTATGTGGATAGAGACACTTTTAAATATAATAAGTTACTATTACAAAAATTTGATACTTTGATGAATGATTATAATTCATTGACAAAGATTGTGAGCATTGATAAATTTTATTATTTTAGAAGATAAATATTCATGTATGCCCTTAGTTAATAAAAGTATGACCCCTTGGTCCTATATTATAAATTAAAAAAAATGGGATAATATCATCAATTGGTTGTATACTTTTCATTTCTTACAATCTACATGATTTATGATCATATATGCTATACATGTTAAATGCAAATACCACCTTATTAACACAATGGGATGATACCCCTAGGGGGAGTGATTATAGGCCCTTCATCTATGGATTTTTGGGGGTTGATATTTAGGAAAATTCTAAAAATTATTTTATAATATTATGGGTGCTTTTTTGGATTGTTTTAACCCATGTTTTATTTATCCCAAAAATTGTGTAAACATTCTATTATAAAAATTCTTAGATGGTTTCCTATTGATGTGGATAAAAATACTTAGACATGATTTACGATAAAGTATAACTTGAAATTAGTTTTTTATATTCTAAACCATTTAATTAATATAATAATATTTTTTTTTTGGCAGGCAGGGGTGGGGGGGTGGGGTTTCTCAAAAAGGTTTTCCTGGGTAAACATATTATATATCATTTTTGTGTTCTATTTTTACCTTTTTATATATATTTATATGTTATTAACACTGCTTATTTTATGGTATTTAATAGGTAAATTTATATTTTATTTACCCCATTCCATACACGCTCACCTTGATTACCCACTCACTCAAGTACAATACTATCTCATTTACATATCTTGTCTTGGAGGCCACATACACTTATTTTGTGATCATCAACAATACTATGTAGTCCAAACACCTACAAATACAATGAGAACCCATAGATAATATAATTGATATATTTAATTTTTTTAAATATTAAAAATTCAAAAAACAAAATTGACTCTATTTAAACATTTATATACATACATATGTATGAATTTATGTATGTATGTATCACTTTTAGACACATAAAATTAAACATTAAGTGCCTAAAAACAATTATTCTTGAAATCCTTACCCTTGGATTATTTTACATTTTTTTTAACTCAAAATATTTAAGGGGGTGTTTATAGTATGTTAATCAATTAAAATATCATACATACATCCCTATTTCATTTACATTCATACCTTTTTATCCCATAGGCTCCTCTTAGACTTGTTTCAACTATCCCTTATTTTCTAGGACAAGTCCACACTAGTCAAGCATAGCCACCTTGTATCCTTTTCCCTTAGTCTCACCTTGAATTTTATGATCCAATGGTAACTTTTTAAATTGATACATTTCAATATGGATTTCCCATGTGTTTGGTAAAACTTTTAGTGAAATTATTCCAAATATTTTTCTATAAAATCACATGAGGGATACTCATTTTAACCCCCTTGTATTTGTCTAGTACTTATACTACACACTAAGAAAATGAACACCACTTCATATTTAACATATGTAACATTATAATAGTAACAATAAAAATTATAATATTGTTTATTTTAGGTTAAGTTCATCCACTTTCAAATATTTAAATCAATATTATAACTTTAGTTATCTTAGTTTCATAATCATGAAGCACACAGTCATCTTAAGATGGATAACTACATCAAGTTAAGGTCTATTTGGAATATAAATGAAAAAAATAGTTGTACGGAGTTTATGAAGTTGGATCGGTATTATTTTTTATTTATTGCATGTTAATGGCTAGGTTTTTTATATTATTTATGTATTTTATGCAATATTACAACACAAATTTCAATAGTCAATCATTTTAGGTTATCATATAGACCTAGATTCAAAAATAAGGAATAGAGTCAACTAGGATGTAAGCATAGTATCTAGATAAAGTGACAGTGTACACCTATATGGATCCCATAAACTTTTCCCAATAGACCAAAAACAATTTGTTTCTAATGTAACAATGTTTTTATGTCTTTCTACATAGTTTACACTTACATTAAGCTTGCATAATGATCCAATGGGATCTATGTCATTATATCATACCATATAATATTGAATTTACACATTTAGCCTTAAAATTATGTAATATGTTATGCCCGTATGCTACATATCTATGTGCCAATTTATTCCTTATAATTATGTCATGTTTTAATTTATATCTATTATAATGTCACTATTATAGTCAATAGCTCATCAGTAATGATAGTTAGTTATATTAATGCACTCGTTGGTTATGAAGTAGTTGATACAAAATATTATAATAGTTTAGTTGATGATTCATATTATTTCATTGTATAATAATTCTAATATATATTATTTTAAGTTTAACATCACATTTGAGTAAAACCATCGAAGAATAGAGTTAGGAACTCTTTTGATAACATCATTTGATCTCTTAGAATGTAAATAACTTAGTATAGTATAATATCATAATATAGTTATATATATATTATCACCTTGTTATTTATTTATTATTCCTATATTTAATCACATTTCATAATATTTTTCATTCATTAAATCAATTTCAAACATAACCTCTTTAACCTCACTTAAGTAGGTTACCCAACAGGTTTCCACCTAGGCTCTAGATAAATTATATCAAAGTGTATAAACTTCATATCATTATCAAATTGTATCATGGTGTGTTTTAAGCATCATTTTTTTTACCCATTCATCATGATGTATTATTATAGGAAGTTAGGGATTGAGACCCTTGACCCTTGATCATACCTTCCTTCACATTTCTAATGGGAGACAAATGTGCAATGATTCCAACTCCATAGTTATTTTATAAAATGATAGAGGATGAATTATATAGATAAAGGGATTATTTGGAATAATGTCATGTACATGAAAGATGAGGTACCATTGATCACTGTTCACTCTTCAAGCATCAAATTTTACCAACCTCTCATTTTCATAGACCATTTGGAAAAAATCCATATAATATACAAGTCAATCAAGACATTATTATTTGTGAAGGAAAAATAGACACAGATGTACTAGATAATTGTATTAACTTAATATTTTCATACTTCATGGTTAACCACTTCTCTAACCAAGAAAAAATCACATTTTATCTTCTAAAAGTTTCTTTATGAGTTAAGAAAAGATAGGAGAAAATTTACACCACATATGAAGAAGATCTTAGTTTAGACACATCTATAGACACATTGAATGGTTTCATTGAAACACTTAAAGAAACATAACACCCTAACGGAAATTTTGAGGGCTAAAAAATTAAGTTCTCTTAGTTTTTACAAGGTAAAAACTAGTTTGTGCATCAATAAACATACTTTTCAAACCATGGTGTCCAAAATGGGATTCAATTTTCAAAGTAGAACCTTATTCTAAAGTATAAGTTATGCTTGAGACCTCATATCTAGTTAGATATAGATTTACTTAAATATATCCTCCATTAGGAAAGTCTATATATATGCTTTCAAGTTTTAAGCAAAGGCCAAGTCCAAGACTAAAATATAAGATTCTAAGTCTCATAATAAACAATAGTCTAAACATTCTAAGTAAAATTCCAAATCAAGAAATAACTCAAAATACACTCCAAAAAAGAAGAAATATCCATAATATGATCAAACTAAATAGTCCAATAATTTAAATATGTGTTTAGTTTATAAATCCATCAGTCATTTTAGGAAAAAAATCCTTACACAACTTGAGGCAAAGGATATTATCAATACAACATTGGAGAAAGGTAAACAAATCATAGATTTTAAGCCTAGCACCATGGTGGGTACCAAAAGCATGTAAACTATCCCTAAGTAAATAGAGAAATAAAAAATATTATTCTATTCTCAAATATGGATCAATTCCCAACCAATACATTCCATTTTTGATAATATAAGTTAGAAGAATATAATTTATCTTGAATCAGTTCACATATTTAAATTTCCACTAATGCCTCACCCAAAACTATACTCCTTTGGATGGTTCAATGTGGGATCTTAAAAATACTTCCTTATACATATCAAGTGGTTTAAAACATCAATCCTTATTAAGATAAAATGATTTTTGATGCCAATTTATTATAGGTATGTGATACTCTACTAGGTCGACCATATATTCATCATTGACATACAATATATGAAACAAATCCTAGAATTTTTGCATAAACATTGGTGATATGAGATAACACATACTATAATTAGTTCCAAATATATCACTCATTAGTGCCATATAGTATATAAAACTTATCACCTTGTGTACAAATTTCTTGATTTTTATGGTAATATATGAACACAAAAAATTAATTTAAACACAAACTATTACCACAATATTTCAAGTGTCAATTCTAGAAGAAGAAAAGTTACAACTCAAGTTGGAAAATAAAATGATTTATTTTAGATACCAAAATAAGTGCCTAAAAACTATGAATTGAAGCATACTATTGATTTAATCCCTAGAATACCTCTTTGTAATACTTATTTATACTATAGATCCTTTCTATAGAATGAATAAATAAAGTGGAAGATCTAGGAACTAGGTAACAAGGGACATGTCAGGCCCATCTAATCACCTTAAGGTAGCCCAATTGTATTATCACCTAATAATGATGGCACATGGGGGTTGTACATTTACTATAAAGCACATAAAAATATCACAGTGAATAACCAACATCTCCTTCCAAAGATTGAGTATCTTATAGACTAGCTTCATGGTGTAAAATGATTCACTAAAATTGCATGTTTAGGTATAATGATATTAGTATTAACCCTATAAACATATGGAATAAAAAATTGAAAGTAAGTAAGGATTTTTTAATTGGTTAGTCATTCTTTTCAAATTGAGTAATACTCTAGCTACATTCATTCCAATGATTAATGATATTCTCAATCCATTCACTAACTCATGTGTTATATTATATCTTCATTACATCTTGATCTTTATCAAAATATAGGATGAACATATAACTCAAGTTATTAAAACTTTGAAAAACTAAAAACTGAATGAAAACTTTAAATAATGTTCATTTTCTATGCCACATATACACTATATGGGATACACTATAGATATACAAGGAGTGCTTGTGGATTTGGACAATATTCAAGTCATCAAAGACTAGCTAAAACTAAAGAATCTCATAGATCATATTAGTTTTTTGGGATTTTAAATTTTATACAAGATATTTTTACTTCATTTTTATCAAGTGGCTTAAACTCTAAAGTAAGCTACCTAAGGTGGTACAACATAAATAATTCAAGGAATTGAAACATAGATTATGTTTCATATTATTCCTTTTTCATCAAATCTTCAGTAACCATTTGAGTTCAAGATATATGCCTATGACTTTGTACTTAGAGTAGACCTCACTCATCATGGTCACCCTATTGTTTACCATGGTGAACCATTCATGATACAAGTAAGGAACTACCCAACATATGACCATGAGCTTTATGTTATTGTTCAAGTGTATAAGCAATAGAAGCATTATATCATTGAAAAGGATATTTTTATCGATAGAGATCAAAAATAACTTTAGTTATTATAGAATCAAAATAATTTATAGTTTGAGTGACATAATAATGGTTTTCTTATATTCAACAGTTCTATTTTAACTTAAATCATAAGAAAATAAGTGCTAATATAGTTACAAATTGTCTAAGCTAAACACTAGTTCAAAATATCCTTTCTATATTTGACACATGTGGGAATGAAATAAATGCATGGTAATAATTGTATTAATCTGACATGTATTTTGTAGAAATCTATCACAATTTGAAATACTATAGATCAATATTCTATCTATACTTATAGTATGGACATATATATCATATTTTGAACTTTTGGATTTTAAATGAGGAAAAAGATATAAAATAATATGGGAGGATCATTTCAATATGTTTGTGGGACATTTTAGGATTTAAAAGACTCTTCCAATGTTCTAGAAGTATTTTGAATGACCACATCTCCATTCTGATGTACCCAAGTACATCATGTCTTCTACTACATGTGTAATTTATAATATGTTCAATAAGAAAAAAGGTTTATACAAACATATTATAGATCTAAGGAGTCTAAGGGAATATATTTCCATGCACTTTATCTTAGGCTTATATAATGCCAATCATGGTAATGGTTGCATTTATGTACTAGTTGATATATTCTCAAATATGAAAATTATCATACCTTATAATAAAGTTATATCAACTCTATAACTATATCAATTACACTTTAAATATGTTTATATCCAATTTGGAAACCTATAAAATATCATTTATGATAGGGATACAATATTTATGATCCATTTATAGAAATCACAGTGGTTTATGCTATACACAACATTGAAAAATTCCACCACCTTCCATCCTCATATTGATGGGTAGATGGAAGTCGTAAATAGGATCATAGTGCATCTTATAATAGTGTAAAATTATAAGAATAAATTCACTTAATATTTAAGTATTCCTTTAATTTAACATAACTACAATATAGCTTTGCACAACACTACTGCACATAACCCTTTTCAGGTTTGTTTGGGTTTCCATACTTTGGTGCCCATAAAAATAACTTAGCCTATTATACCAACAATAGTATTGAATCCTATATATCTAAATTAATTTTAAAACATTTCAAAATTCATTGAGCACATTCAATGTCTTAAAAAAATAGGTGAAAACCATTCTATAATAGGAAAATGTGAAATAGAATCAATACCATAATGAGCATTATACATCACACACCTTATAGGTTGGTGATTGAGTATGGATACAATTAAAAAAACAAATACTAATAAGACCTTAATGAAATATTTTTAAACTTTAGTATAATCCCTAAACTATCACTAAGCAAGTATAATATGACACTTTCGATCTTAATCTCCCAAACCATTTTTGGTTGCATCTAGTGTTCAACTTATAACTCTTATAACATTACTTTCCACCCATATTAGATACTTGAAATACTATAGAGACTCTATTATATATAGATAAATATATATTATAGTGTTTTAATAGAATCCAAATAGTTCATTTAAAATAGACTCAAATAGACATGATGATAAGATATCCCTCTCTTATATATCACCAAATTTAGTCAAGTTTTTTCCCAAGTAAAATGGTCTATATAGGTGTAAGTTTCCTATCTATTTCCACATATTATTTTTAAACTAGAGACAATATTAACTCCTTAAAATTCCACTCTTGAATCATCATTAATATAGCCAATGGATCATTAGTGATGGCAATAAGTGACATTAATGAACTTGTCAATTATAAAGTGGTTGATACCAATTGGTGTAATGGTTCAATTGATGCTTCATCTTATTTCATCGTATAATAATTTTTATCTCCACTATTTTATAAGCTAACATCACATTTAAGAATAACCATATAAGAGTATAATTAAGAAGTATTTTGACAACATAATCTAATCTCTCAAATTGTATAAAACATAACATAATATAATATTGATATTATCAAATTTTATTAAATATTCTCTTTCATTCATTAATTATCTTATGCACATAAATGTTTTAGCCTCATTTAATTAGGTAGTACACCATGTCTCATATTGGGCCCTATAACACACCATCATATCTTTTTTACTTTTGAAGAATACTATCCAACTTTAGTCTAATTTACTATTTTTATCAAGTTTATAATTTTTTTAACTTTGTAGCATACTATATTTTATTATATTTTAATATCAAATTAGTATTTATCAACATTTATATTTCAATAGTTTAATACCATTAGCTCAATCACAACTAAATTAAAAGGGTTAAACATTATAGTGAACCTACTATTATTATAACATTGCTTGTTATTTTCCTTGATTTTTGGGATAAGATTATTTAACATTTATTAAATTCCTAACACTAAAAGAAAATATATTTCAGCCTTAGATAAAATTTGAGAAAAAAATGATTCAATTTTTTTGACCTTGGATTACATCTAACACTAAATAAATTATATTGTCACCTCAGATCATTTTGACATAAAATATCTTTGTTATTACCTTGAGTTGAAATTTTATTGATTTCCAAAACTAAAAATATTTTTATTTTATTTTGATTTTTTTTCTTATTTTATAAATTTTGATTCGATAGTTTTAAAACAACTTAGTGACTATCATGAAAGGATATGCATTATTACTTTTATATACGTTATGGAATGATGGGTTTATATTAATACCCATATCCATAGTCAAACACTAAACATGGAATTTAATTTTTATGTACCTCATGGTACATTAAAAATAGGGTCCCTTGTTTATATCATAAGAATCCTCTTTTAGTTATTTTATTTGAGGTGCATTTGAGAGATTTGTATCACAAAAGAGATTTACTATCACCATACCCTCAAAAATAGGTTTAATGGACTACAATAATGTTTCTACCTATGTATTCAGTGCTTTAAAACATTGGGCCGACACTAATCAATGAATAAGAAATTATATTTGAGATCTTAAAAATAATTTAAACCCCTACCTATATTACCTTCCTACCTTGATTTTTTATTGTATTTTACTCATAATCATTAGCATTACTTGATTCACATTGTACTATATTCATGGTCATTATTTCATATTATGTTGTATGCCTCTAAGGTGTAGTGTTAGATTAAGTGGAATTTATATTTCACATATGTAGCTTCATTTGTTTTTTCATAATATGACAAGTCAAAATATATTCTATGAAAATTATAATATTGAAATTCCTTGGAATCCTAACAATGAGGTTCATATTGAAACTGATAATCAAAGTAATGGATAATATTAGGATATTGAACTTAAAACTCATATTTACCCAAGTGAGCTTAATGGAGTAGATAAAAATAAGTTAAAATAATTATTCAAATTTATTTAAGGTCATAAATATAAACCCAACTATTTTAGTAAGATCAATAGTCTTCTTCTAGTAGCAAAATATGGGAATCAAGATAGGTTAGCCACATCTACACCATAAGCATGTTGTCAAATCCCTTCAAGTTTTTTTACTTATATTATTAAATGAATTCCTCTTTTACATATATAGAAACATATGTTTATTTTATAACATCATTTGGTCTCTAAAATATATCCATGCATATTCCTACTGATGTTACTCATACTCGACCCATTACCTCTTCAAATACTACTCTAGGTGATACCATTATTGTATTACAATCTAAGTTATCTCATATTAATCAATCTGTTCCTCATGGTATCCCTTACATGAGATCATGTTACTTGTTACATAACAATTTGACACCTTAAATTTCATCTTATCCATTATCAATTGGCTTTTTTGATCTTGAACTTCCTCTTTGTGAAGGCAAAGGTGAACCTAAATAACATTTATATGATTTCCATGTATATTGTCTAGAATATGCAGATAATGATAAATTGTTGACAATGGTTTTTACAAGAAGTACAAAATAATATTATCTTAGATGGTTTTATGATCTTAATCTTTAATCATTAAAGGATTTAAATGCTTTGGAAAATCCATTTTTTTCACACTTTTATATCAACATTAGGGAAAAGTTATCATATGCTCAAATTTCAAATCTCAAAAAAGGATCTAATGAAACGATTATTGAATATGTGATAAGGTAAAATATCATGATTTTAATTAATTATAAATAAAATGGATGATAATTATCTTAAATATATTTTTACATAGTTTTCTATCTCCTCTTAAAGACCCAATTGTGTTTGATAAGTTCAAATCCTTTGATGAATTATGATATATACTCAAAGAGTGTGAGGCCAAGTTACTTGATTTGAAAAAGATTAAGTATGTTTTAAATGTTCCTTATAATTAAAATGTCAAGTTTCAAATCTAGTAAAATTATAAGAGTAAACAAACTAAAATTAAGAATGAAGTAAATGTTATAGTTAATAATATCTCACAACCACCTAAAAATATTCAACTACAAGCCCCACTAAGGAAATTTTGAAATTTGCCATCAACTCTTCATGTTTTGTTAAAAAATATTCTAGAATAAAATGTAATCACTCTTTCTCCACTAATGGAGATAGGTATGTCTAGACCAAAATTTATAAATTTTGATGCCAATTCATATTTTGACTATCATATATGTATTAGGAGTTCTAAAAATATATGTTTCAAGATTAAGTATAGTATCTATTATCTAATTAATGAAAATATCATATATATTGGTACACCTAATGAAGAGGCTAATCCAAAAATAAATGATAATGAAAATATCAAAATATACAAGGATCCTTTTCCAAATCATGAAGAAAAAATGGATAATTCAAAATTTTATTGTGCATACAATGTTCATTGTCTTCCTTATACACACAAACATAAAAATAATAGAAATAATGGCATATATATATGTATATACATATATATATATATATATATATATATATATATATATATATATATATATATACATATATATATACATATATATATACATATATATATATATATATACATATATATATATATATACATATATATATATATAGACATATATATATATACATATATATATATATACATATATATATATATATATATATATACATATATATATATATATATATATATATATATATATATATAAAATTAAATAAGAATAACATCTTATGATAAAATTTGATGATAGTGAAGTTGTTGATGATGATTTAGATAAGCATGAATTCTTTATTGAGCATATGTTAATAATAAATCCAACCATAGTGTCATGATAAGCGATATATCAAGTCAAAATGTGTGTACCATAAGACTCATCAATTCTATTAGTTATATAGGATAATATTTATAGGATACTTCTAGAGTTGTAAAAGCATATGATGGGCATACACAAAATACTCTTGGGAATATAGTTTTACCATTACAAGTGGGTCATCGCATAGTGCTTACTACATTTCTAATTATACCAATAATGTGGTTCTTTGATATGCTACTAGGATTCAATTAGATACAACATATTAAATTAGTACCATCTCTAGTATAAAAATGTATCAAATACATTCATGATAATCAAGTTGTCAAAATTCTATAAATCTAATATGAATATCCTTTGAAACAAATGATTTTTCCTTCATTTATGGAAGAGTTACTGGGTACATTATTGAATAACATGGTATTTAAATAGTTTACAATACTATTTAAGAGCATGATATACATATTCCAAAACACATTATGATTTCTTCACCTATTATAGGGAATGATAATATTCAATAATATTTTTATCCATCTAATTATGATCATGATATAGTTACACATGATCATATTCAATTTTTTTCACAGATCGTGGTGCATCCTCCTAAGCATTAGTTGGCACATACAAGCATACCTACATATTCTTCTCATATCCATGAGGATATAAGTTTACATGAGCTTATTAAAAATGATTAAGAGGGTTATATTATAGCATACACTTACTTTTCATATTCAAATGCATATAAATTGACAATTATTATTCACATGAAATCACTATTGTATATCATGCCATGGGTTATGCATACATGGCCATCACTAATATTTTTTCTTATTTACTTTTATTTTCCTTGTACATAAATTATTTTATTTTATTTCACTACTAGTCATTCTATACCTTATCTAATCATTATTTTATATTTTGGTTTTCCATTTTAAGTAGGTGCTTACCCTCTTGATTTGTAAACTATTTAAAATAATCCAAAGTACTTATGTCCATATCACTTTACTTATTATTGTATATATTACATTCTATTTCACTTACATTATATCATAGTGGTACATGAACACATATATCCACTTCCAAATTAGAGCATGTACATCCTTACGTATATTACTTATTGACACTACATTATTATGACTCAAAGTTACATAGACATTGGGGGCACATTTATTGGCCTTCCAACCTATTCTACTATGATTTTTAACCTTGCTAAGGATTATTAAAATTCATAATACTTAATATAATTTAAAATATTTTATTTTTAACACCTTTTTAAAATTTATTTTAGCATTCATATTGGCAAAATCTTTAAAAAAATAAAAATATTCTAAAAAATTCAAAATTAGGGCCTAAAGAATTTTCAAACGTTGTTAAATTACTTATTTTCATATGTTGATTTTTTATGTTAATTAAATAGCATATATAATATTTTAGTACAAAATGTCTCTCATGAGGCACTTTCACATGATTATTTGATGTTAGGCTTCCCTTATTACTCAATATCCTTGTTAAGTTGAATAATTTAATAAGTTTTCTCTATTTATAACCTATTTACCATGTTGAGATACATATAATACAAGTGTCACACTAAACCACTCATACTTTACACATGTAATAAATTAAATATGCTACTTAATAACATTAAAAATCATACATATTATGGATCTATGCTATCCTTATTTGGTACATGTTTTTCTTTGCATTCTTACTTTCCTACATGATAATATAGGATTTATTATGATTATTGTGTTGTGGCCATTGGCCTTGTAAGTTTATATTCTTAATTTTAAGGCATCATCAAACCATTTACATGTCTCCATTTTCACTTTATGCTATGAAAAATTTACATGCCCCATTTTATATCCTTTTACCTGGCTTGTGTGACATATTATCAAAAAATTTATCATGTTACTTGTTTATATATTGCTTGTTAATATGGTGTGATTATTAATATCATGAATTTTATATATTTTAATATGCCTCCATAATTTTTTTCATGCATCACTTATATAATCTATCCTTACTTTTGTGTTATAATTCATATCATGCAAAATTTTCTTCTATGATTAAATGATATATCTTTATAAAAAATGCTTCATATGAACATTCAATGTTATATTCAATAATATGATGTAATAAATTTAACATATTCAAAGTTATAATACATCAATACATCTTTCATATATAATTTGTTTTGAGATAAGTGACTTGTATGATACATATCTTATCTCAAAAGGAGGTCACCACAAAGGGATTGCTTGGAACATTAAAGCCTCATGAGAAAAAACCTTCAAATTTAGCGAAATATAAAGTTTTAAAATGGAAATATCATTAATTTTTTTCATATTATTGTGGAATGTGGCATGCATGTGTAATCATCACTATAGTTACAAATTACAAGTTTCAAAAAATTCAAAAGTTACAAGTTTCAATGGTTTCAAAAGTGAAAAAGTTGAAACTTGCGAAGTTTAAATTATAGGTTAAAAAAATATAGTATAAATATAGGGGTCATGATATTCATTCACTTTCACAATTATACTATATATTTTTTAAAAATATCAAGTTTTATGTTTCAAAGTTTTAAGTTTAAAATAGAATCTAGATCCATATATAATGGTGTGATTCATCTTAGTTTCAAGTGGGCCACATTAGATTCTAGTTATATTCAATGAATATGGTTTCATTTTTTCAATATGTAGCTAGCTATAGTTATTGATTCTACCTATATACACATTATATTTTCACACTTTTATCAATAACTAACACTTTACATATTTCATAAACCCATCATGACTCAATCTCTTTGAGTGCATGCCTTAAGGGTTGCACTATGAAAGGGGTGGGTCTTATTGCCATATTATTCCCTATCCATTTATCTCCTAAAACCTTTCCCTAAGATATCTCTCCTTCCTTGCACTTTATTATATTATTTTCCTCTTTCTATCCATCTTTCCATTTATTAGTACATGTTTTACCCATTTAGTAAGCGAGGTTGACTTGGTCAACCTAGCATAGTCTAGGGTCACTTTAGCTCTTTAGGCCTAGTTTCCATCTAGTTTACCTAGCATAAACTTTAGGCATTAGCTCGATATTGTGCTAGGTTGACCCAATCGACCTAGCATAGCTAACATGTCTGATTGATTTTTAGGTTAGATACTCCTATATATACAAGGTCATTTTGGTCATTTCCATATGAATTCAATCATGGGTTATTATTCACTCGTGCTTCTTCACAATCTACTCTTCCACCATTCTACTTAAGGAGTCTTATCTTAGTTTTCTTATTTGGAGAATATTAGTCTTGTGGATAGATCTTGGATGTGTTGGCATAACAAAGTGATTCTTATGAACTACAACAACATCTTATGAATCCCCATTAGTCAAGGGAGAGATTGAATCATGATGGGTTCACATTCAGTTAAGTATATTCTAACTTCTCTTCTCTTTTAGTAGATAAAAGTAGTATAAGTGTTTGCTCAAATAATATTACTCCTCATATTCCATGTATTAGGGTGTTACTCATACTTACTTTATTTAAATTTCCCTATACATGTATTTGATTGCTTTTCATCTAACCCCTTACTTTGTGCCACAAGCTTTGGTGAGCACTAAATTAGTTTAATTTTCTTGTTATTAGATTACTTTACTTTCTTGTTTGTTATCATAAGTGAATATAGAAAACATAAGACTCTTTTACGATTATTATGTGATTGTGTTAGACTACAGGCTTTGGAACCTTTCTTATCATGATGTGTTATGATAAATGATACAAGTGATCCCCTAATAGGGTCTATCAGATCCTCATATTGGTCATGCTTCCATTTAACAAGTGTGTGTCGCAATAAGAAGTGTATGTGTGATATATCTTATCTAATATAGGATTGATTCATGCACACCATGTAATTCTAATTGTATACACTCTACTTAACCCAATGTGAGTCCAACCTTTATATGGTTTTTTCACTTATTTTATTTATTTTTGTCATCTTTTATATCATATGTTTTAACTTGTTGGCTCAATTATTTCAACCCAACTATTTTTATCTATGTAGAAACAGGTAACTAGATCTACCAAATTGAATTAGCATAGGTTTCCAACACTTTGTAGACTTTCTATTTGGCCTACTAGGTCAACTGAGTAGACCTAGCACATTTCTAACCACTTTATAGTAGGTTTTGGTTTAGGATTCATAGTGTAGGTACCACATTCTAGACACCCAAATTTGTAGTCCAATCAACTAGGTCAACTAGCTTATAACATTTTAGTACATCTAATTTAGTTTATTAGGTCAACCATGTTGACTTAGCACACTTTTTTATCTTTTTTAGTAGGTTCCTATCTCACTTGGTTGACTAGCTCAACCCAGTTCTATAGATTGGGCCATTTCTCTTCAAGGTTATAGTTCAGTTACCTATTCTATTTTCATGTCCAAAATAACAAGGTCAATTTTTATTTCTCTATTTCTACTCTTCTCTATAATTTTCTTTAAAAAATTTAATCTATGTATATATACCAATAGGATTGGCTAATGTCAATTCAATTGACTATGTATTTCATTTCAGTATCTAATTTTCTAGACTAGCTATAGGCATGATTTTTTATATTTCTCATCTTATTAGCAATCCTTTCCCTTTCCCTATTTATTGTGCTACATTGACTAGCTCAATTTTACATTATCCCAAACTATTTTTTCTGCTTTTTTTCATTGCACTAAGTCGACTTAGTCAACCTAGCATAGTTTGTAGGTCTAATTTTTCCACTAGGTTGACCTAGTAGACCTAGCTTTGTTTTTTATTTCCCCTACTTTTTAGCTTGGTTCTTCATCCTTTTTGATCTGCATCTTATTCATTTCTCTTTGATCAAAATGTGGTCCCCTATTAAAATATTTTTTAGATAGTTTTAATACATTTAGATCTTATATGGGGTGTTCATTTCTCACTTTCTTTACCTCCCAACAACTCCATCACTCTTGGGTTACCTCTTCTCCTCTATCTACAAATTGTAACATGGTTCAAGTAACAACTCAAGATGAGGTTGATGGTTCCAATCCTTTCTTCAACTACCAAAAAACTTCTCAAAATATTCAAACTAATGTGGGAGTGATTGACTCAAATTTATTTAATAATCCCACTAATAACTCTTCTTGTAATATTCCCTCCAACACCAATGTGGGAAATGTTCTTTCCAAAACCAACTTACCAACTAATAGAAATCAATTATTAGCCTAAGAGATTCAAAAAATGGACATTATAAAAAAATATAATACCAATCAAATGATGCAAATTTAACAACATTTTATCAATGTGGCTAATCAACCTCCAATCTTGAATCCTCAAGCTAATCTTAGTTACATTCCTCTACCTCTTAGAGATGCCTTAGGTAACATTATTCCCCAACCAATAATGAATATAAAAATTCTTCAAACTATCTAAAAAGAGTCTTTAGTTCCCTTAATTATACCCATTGACATTGGTAACATATCACCAACTATTAAATATGATGTGACTAAAGACCTTACCTCATTTTTTAAAGCCTTTTGTGATCTCTACAAAGAATAGATACCAATTAATACATTTTCCACTACTAAAATCTTAGTCAAAATCTTCACTGGTGATGTATTAGAATGGTATAATTAATTACCTCAACATTCCATTTGGCAACTTGAAAATTTGGTCAATCTTTTAGTTAAAGTGTTTCAACATAATGATCTTCCTAAAAACTATCTTAGACATTTCATAAATGTTAAACAATCTCCTAATGAATCAGCTCATGACTTTATAAAAAGATGTAAATTCTTAGCTCATAAATCTGATCATAATATGTCTGATGATAACCTGTTCAAACTCTTTATCACAACTTTAACTCCTACTCTTCAATACAAGGTTCAAACATTTGCTCTTCAAACTCTTAATCAAGCTCTTGACTAAGCTAAACATCAAGATTTTCTTATGAAGCAATTCAAACCTAATTCTAAATTCTTTAAAGGATATTTACAAACATCCAATGTTATCATTAATAATAATTCTCAAACCAAACTTGGCGTTACCTAAAATGATGTTCCTTTATTATCTCATGTGCCTCATTTGATTCATCAAATGAGATAATTTTTACTTCTTTCTAAACCTTTCATATATCCTGATGCTCCTCCTAAATGGTATGATCCCAATCTCTTTTGTTTGTTTCATGATCATATTGGACTTTCTCATGAGTCTTATAGAGGGCTTGTTAAATGTGTTATCTCATACATGATTGTTGATTCATTCAACCATGAAACCATTATTAAGCCCCCCCATCAAGAAAAAACTAATGATTTTTAAAAATGACAACCCTCTAAAGGTTCTACATCTAATAATAGTAAAAAATATTCTTCCCATAATCAATTTGTTGGGTGAATATTTTTTCAATCAGCAATTTGATTGAGAAAAATAGGTCTTATCATCCACAACAAAGGAGATTGGTCAGCCCAGTGTGTAGGTTTACTACATCAAAGGTGGAAAAATCTCTCCTCTCATCAAGGGGATGTTCCCTATAAATACTTAGGAGCTATATATACTATAAATATGTAGAAAATAACACTCAGGGGTAGGATACACCATCCATCTCTCTTCTTTCAGAGATGATGTTCACAAACAAAGGAGAAAATCTTGGTGAGGACACTAAAGGCAATTCTCTTCTTTCATAGATGATGTTCACAAATAAAGGAGAAAATATTGGTAAGGATACTGAAGGCACTTCTCTTCTTTCAGAAGTGTTCTTGTAGGAAACAACATGAGTTCTTTTAGGTAAGACAAGAAACTAGTAACACAGGTGCAATAACCAGAAGGATGAAATAGAATGCAAAGTTTCCACCTCAAATTCCCAAAGAGTATAACACAAAGGATAATGGGGGCACAAAGTCATCCCAAAATCCTCAACACAAAAATAAAATAAAAACACACACTAAAAACAAATGTGAAAGTGAAAAGTCTTCCCACAGTTGGCTTTAGGACACCTTCCTTATTACTTTCACTAATTCTTCTTAACAAATTAAATAAATGAGAACACATTCAGAAGATAGACATAAGAATAATCTCCTAAAATGATACAAGCTAAAATAGCATAAAGTCTGCAAACAACTTGCTTTCTCATTCAAATAAAATGAAATGAAATTACAATCTGAGCTCAAAGTCTCAATATTCTCCTTTCAATTGGGCAGAGTTTCACTGTTGTAAAAATGAAAAGTCTCCTTTACTAATGAGAGAAATTACAATCTTATAACAACCATGCAAGGCTTGGCATTCTTTCTGATGTGATGTCCCATGCTATAGTTAATGCCTTCAATGCACCTTTAGTTCTATCTAGAGGGACCATGCTGGAAATAGTGCATTTCCATAACTATGGTGTGTCCATTCCTCTAATATGTCTCTTCTTAGTATGGACTGTTTGGTCCTTTCCCTGATGTCTGCATAGCTGTCTAATTTGTCTTTACTTCATGGAAGAAAAATAGGCCATGTCCTTGATTTGTTTTACTCAGAAGTCTACTTGATCCACTATTTCACCTACCATAAATAACTCCCTTGAAGATATTTATGATATTTTTTATTAATCTTCTCTCCCCTATAGCAATTTGAGTCTTCGAGCTCTTTTTTTAGTTAGTCACTTGATCCTTCCTTTAAGTTTCATTCTCTATTTGAATTTCCATGAATATTCCTTCACTTTAAATTTGACATCTACGAGACCATCAATGGTTGCTAGTTGCTTGAATTGTGTTAAACTTTTGAACCTATGAACCATTGAACTTTGAACTCTTTCCATTCAAGGTTCAATTACTTCATTGGTTCTTCCTCTACTCATTGCTTCCTTGTCCTTTCTATCCCTTCTTTTCTAAGTCTTTGGGGGGGGGGGGGGGGGTTTCTACAACTTTAACAAGTGGCAAGTTCCACTATTATGAAACTCATTAGAAACTTATGAAAAATGGGATCCATGATGCATCTTGCCCGAGCAACTTCAAAAGGGGAATGTGGATGCAAACACTTGTCACGTTCCATTGAGTCATAACATGACATGTGTCATGTTCTACTTAACTTATAGAAGCTTTAGAAACCTATTTGAAATTGTGTCTTGATAGATGACACTTGGCAGCTTCTACTTTAACTCTATAAGGGACACATGGTGGCTTCTACTGCACTTTGAGGTTTGATCTTTCCTAGAGGGTTCCTACCTCTTTGGAAGGCTTTTTCTACCAAGATTTTCCTTAACCATTTCAATAATTTCAATTTCTTCAGGCTTTCTTTCCAAGTGAAATCCTTTGGACAAAATGTTTGAAGGAGTTTTGCCTTGGTCATTTTCATCAGACAAAAAGTCTAAAGGAATTGTTCCTTTTAGGCCTTTGAACAAATCCAAATGAATTCTATCTTTTTCTATCTTCTCTTTAACCTTTGAACCAATGTTTCCTGCCCTCTGCAAGGGCACTAGCCTCTTTGGCTTTGGGGTAGCCCCTTAAACCTACTGATTAAACCAACCAATTAAACCAACCTTGTTTCAATAGTTCAATAGTTCAATGGTTCTTTCTCTTTATTTGGCTACGTCATTTTGATCTTTTGAACCAAATGTGTTGAACCATTTGGTTGTTGAAATCATTGATCTGATGAACCAAAATGGTTCAAGGTTCAATGGTTTAACAGTTCAAGCCTTCATTTTTCATTAAGTGTTTGAAATCGTGGAACCTTGAACCTTGACAAAGCACTTAACTCTTGCTGATGATGTTGAACCTTTGAACCCATTGAACCTGTTGAACCAAAATGGTTCAAGGTTCAATGGTTCAATGGTTTAATGGTTCAATCCTTGCTTAAAAGCTTGCTGATGAACATTTTTTATTGAACCTTGTCATTAAACCAACCTTGAAATCACCTAAGTGTTGAGATCTTACTTCTTTCCTACAGAGTCCATAAAAATCAACCTGTCAAGCCCATAGAACTTGGCTTACAGAGTCCATAGATTTTATTCTTGTAGAGTCTATAGATTCAATCCTATAGAGTCTATAGATTCAAGCCTTGGGAGTTCATAGTTTTAAGCCTACAAAGTCCATAGATTTTTAAAAATCTTGAATAATGAAGAAATTGAGTGCTCAGAACAATTCTTGAAAAGGGGAGAGAGGATTTTGGTCTATTGAACCAAAATAGTTCATAGGTTGTTCCCAAAAAGACTGATATTTTTGGAGGACAATAGTTGGCTCTAGTCAGGGAACTTCCCTTAGTTAAAATTTTGAAACAACTAAGGGGAGTAGAAACTAGAATCTCTGGTGTCTTAAAATATGCCATTGGGATATGGAGTCATGATACCCAAAAAGAAAGGCTCCAAAAAAAATGAAAATGAACAACACAAAGCAGAAACAAAGACTATACAGATATACATATGTAGAGGTGAACTTATTTGACACTTCAAGAATTGAAGTGCTTTAGATGCTACCCATTGTGAGATAATGAAAATGGTGTTTTATCCCGATAAACCAACTAGAAACCATTTTGTCCCTAAAATTGGTGATGGGTGAATGGAAATCTCCACCAAGAATCACACATTCTATGCACTCCTTTTAGTTCTCTTTTCTTGCCCCATAGCAAGATGTGGTCTTCAATCTGAAAACCATAAAACTTTGCTCTATTGTCAAAGAGTTCCTTTTATTGACTTTAGAGTGCAACAGTATGGTCCACTACCATAAATCACTATTTTGATAGTTCATTCTAGCACATGTTTTGATTGTCCCCCTCAAACACCTAACAAACCACTGGTTCATCATCTCCTTTAGTGTGAAGGAGTTTGACATCCTGGTCTTGATCAGCCTTCAATCTGAGCAACATATATTCACATTTAGCTCTATTGTTGGTGTTGCTAAACTGTAACTTGCATGAAGGAAAAATATCTCATTGAAGAGATATCAACACAATCTTAGTTCTAGCATTGATAGAAGAATTACTACCATCAGATTCTAGGATCCAAACATCATCAGACGCTGATGTTCTATCAGATTTCTCTTCATTAGAGATGAAAGGTCCTTCTTCATTTATACTATGCCCTACCAATTCTTTTGATGTCTTGTTTGAATCAATTTTTAGATTGCCACCTTTAGGACTTTCATCTGTATAAAGATGAACACCCTCTATGATCAAGAAGTAATTACCCCTTCCTGAAGACTCAAATAGAATCTAAGCTTCAGGTGCTGATGTCTGAGTGACAACATAGTTTGCTTCCTTTTTAGGGAGCAACCTCTTCATAACACATTTGACAAGGATCCTTGCCTTAGATAGGTCCATGCTCAACTCGATGCCCACATCCTTGCAGAAATTTTATCCCATTAGAATGCCATATGAGGCTAGGACATCGGCCACCAGGACCATCATCTTGATTCTCTTTTCTAGGAATGCTACAAATGAAAATTGGGCATCCTTTATCTATCCTAGCAGTGGCACTTATTTATTCTCCATGGAGAAGCATCTACCAAATGTTTTGGTCAATTTGAGACCAATAGATTCTACCACTTTGGTAGGCATGACATTGTTTGAAGCACTGGAATCAATGATGCAGTTGCTTAGCTTGTGACTGTTTATCAATAGGGAAACATAGAAAGGATCTACTTTCCCAAGGGTAGGAAGGGGAGTAATGACAATATTATTTGGGATGGGAATATTCCTTGGGGGATCATGAGTCACTTTTCTAATCTCTTGTCCTATAGGGATGGCTATATTCTCCACACACTCCACCAACCTGTCCAACTCCTCAGGGTTGGCTTGTAGGAATTCAAATTCAGTCATTTGAATTTTGGTTTTCTTGACATGGTCAATTATGTCAAATGACTGAAGTGGACTATGAAGAGAGGATGGGAGTTCATCTTTTTGGTTTTTTGGGGGGAACTCTGATCTACAAATTTAAAGTAGAAGGTGTAGGGATGTTTGATGTACTTACCTTCTTAGCAATCATCAAGTCCTTTGGCTAGAAAGGAAGAGTGGATCCCTACTTACCAATTGAAATTTTTGGTTGAGGTCACTCCTCTATCTTTTCACTATCAAATTACTGGGTTGACTAGTTCTTAGACTGGGTGAATACTACATATGATCCCTCGACTACTTCACCTTTACTTCTAGGTTCATCCTGGTAATTTAGGAAACCAATGTAGGAGTCACTAGCTAAATCTTCTTGACCCTTTGTGAAGAGATCAACATCATTTTATTGAATAAACTTAGGTTAGAAAGAGAAATCATGCTCAATTTCTAGATATCCAACTGTTGAGTTGGCTGGAGGTGTTTCAAGGGCAAGGTTCCTCTATGGGGGAGGAAGACAGTTTGGCTACCCTTGATTCCTAGCAGCATTACCTTGGTACACATGATTTTGAAATGTCCTCCTTGACATATCATGATTAGGAGGAGTAGACATAACTTGGGCCATTTGTCTTTTCCGGGCTAGTAATTCATTTGCTAGGTTTTACACCATTGGGTCAATGGTGGCTGTAGGTGAGTATTCTAAAGATGAAGAGGATTTACCTTTATTAGGGTCTCTCCTTATCTTTCCTACCAAGATAAGGTCATCTTATACCTTAGTAGCCAAGTCCTGAGTAGTAGCAAGGTCTATGTGTCTAGCTTGTCTCAGCAAGAAACTCACTTTAGGCAGTTGTGAGTTGATGAAGAAACACTTGAGATTTTGAGGTGTCAGTTGGGTGATCATGGGAATCCTATGCCTTAACTTGTTGAACCTAGAAATGAAGTCCCTCATAGGTTCACGGGGCTCCTTCTTCATCTATGTGAGCTAGGCTAGCAAGGCATGAACATCTTCTGTAGGTTTGAACCTAGCTTCAAATTTGTCTTTTAGAGTGTCCCAATCAGTCACTGACTGAGCTTGTAGATGGTAGAACTAGTCTATAGTAGCACCTTATAGTGTCTCCATGAATATCCTAACTTCTATGTCTTCATAATCCACACCTATTACACCATAGGCTATGTTGAAGGTAGTAATATGTTCATTAGGGTGAACTTTCCCATCACCAAAAAATTTAGGGAAATTCTTCCTTGAACTGCGTGGAAGCTCATGTAGAGGTGCGGTCAATTTTAATGGACCAAAAGAGTTACCCCAGGGGCCTTGAGCCATGATTTGATTATGTAGAAGTGGTATCACAAATTTGGGTGGAGTATGGATAGGCAAACCTTTGATAGCAGTAGAAAAATAAGATCTATCTTGTGTTGGTGACTTCGTAGGGGTGGGAGGAAGACTCCTAGTTCGTTGAAGGTGAGGTTGTGGAGGAACTAACTCAAAATTACTTTGATGCACCAACTCAAAAGCAGGATCAACAACACCTTGGGATTTCTAGCTTCTAGTATAATGTGGAGTTGCAATATTGTAGAACAAAAATGGAAAAGAGTAGGATCTACTTCAGCTTGAAGCTTGAGACATCAAACTATGTGCTCTTCCCTAACAGAGTCACCAAAAAGACTGTTGGGTGAATATTTTGTCAGTCAACAATCTGATTGATCAAAATAGGTCTTATCATCCATAGAAAAGGAGATTGGTCAGCCCAGTGTGTAAGTTTACTACATCAGAGGTGGACAAGTCTCTCCTCTCATCAAGGGGAGTTCCCTATAAATATGCAAGAGCTATATATACTATAAATATGCAAAAAATAACACTCAGGGGTAGGATACACCATCCATATCTCTTCTTTCAGAGATGATGTTCACAAACAAAGGAGAAAATCTTGGTGAGGACATTGAAGGCACTTCTCTTCTTTCAAAATTTATCTTGCAAAAAATAACAGGAATTCTTTTAGGTTGGATAAGAAACTAGTAACACAGGTGTAATTACTAGTAGGATGAAATAGAATGAAAAGTTTCCATCTCAACTGCCCAAAGAGTATAACACAAATTATAGTGGGGGCACAAAGTCATCCCAGAATCCTCAACATAGAAAGAAAAGAAAAACACACACTAACAAAAAATGTGAAAGCACAAAGTCTTCCCACAGTTGGCTTCAAGACACCTTCCTTATTACTTTCACTAATTCTACTTTCCAAATTAAATAGATGAGAACACATTTATAAGATAGACATAATAATAATCTCCTAAAATGATACAAGCCAAAATAGCACAAAGTCTGCAAACAACTTGCTTTCTCATTCAGATAAAATGAAATGAAATTACAATCTGAGCTCAAACTCTCAGTATTATCCTTTCAACTAGGCAAAGTTTCACTTCTATATAAATGAAAGTTATCCTTTACTAATGAGAGAAATTAAAATTGTATAGCAACCATGCAAGGCTTGGCATTCTTTCCCATGGGATGGCCCATGCTACAGTCAATGTCTTCAATGTGCCTTCAGTTCTGTCTGGAGGGACTATGCTGGAAACAGTACATTGCCATAACTATGGCATGTCCATTTCTCTAATATGTCTCTTCTTAGTATGGATTGTCTGGTCCTTTCCCTAATGTCTATGTAGCTATCCCATTTGTCTTTACATCATGGAAGAAAAATAGGCTGTGTCCTTAATTTGGTGCACTCAGAAGTCTACTTGATCCATTGTTTCACCTACTGGAAATAACTCCCTTGAAGATATTTTTGATCTTTTGTATTGATCTTCTCTCCCTTGTAGCAATTTGAGTCTTCAGGCTCTCTTTTCAGTCAATCACTTGGTTCTTCCTTTAAGTTCCTTACTCTATTTGAATTTTCATGGATATTCCCTCACTTTAAATTTGATGTCTATGGGACCGTCAATGGTTGCTAGCTGCTTGAACTGTGTTGAAATTTTGAACCTATAAACCATTAAACTTTAAACTCTTTCAATTCAAGGTTTAATCAATTCATTGGTTCTTCCTCTATATGTCACTTCCTTTTCCTTTATATCCCTTCTTGTCTAAGTCTTTGGGGGGGCCTTTCTACATCTTTGACAAGTGGCAAGTTTCATTGTTATGAAACTCATTAAAAACTTACAAAAAATGGGATCCACGATACATCTTGCTTGAGTAGCTTCAAAAGGGGAATGCAGATGCAAACACTTGTCGCATTCCCCTGAGTCATAACGGGACATGTGCCATGCATGTTTCACTTAACTTATAAAAGCTTTAGAAACCTATTAAAAACTATGTCTCGGTAGATGACACTTGGCAGCTTCCACTTCGACTCTATAAGGGACACATGGTGGCTTCTACTACACTTTAAGGTTTGATCTTTCTTAGAGGGTTCTTGCTTCTTCAGTGGGATTTTTCCACTAGGATTTTCCTTAGATATTTCAATACTTTCAATTTCTTTAAGCTTTCTTCTTGAGTGAATTCCTTCAGACAAAATGTCTGGAGGAATTTTGCCTTGGTCATTTTCATTAGACAAAAAGTCTGAAGGAATTGTTCCTTTTGGGCCTTTGAACAAATTCAAATGAATTTTGTCTTTTTCTATCTTCTCTTTGACATTTGAACTAATGTTGCCTACCCTCCATAAGGGCACTAGCCTCTTTGGCTTTGGGGTAGCCCCTTGAAACTACTGATTGAACCGACCGATTGAACCAACCTTGGTTCAATGGTTCAATGGTTTAATGGTTCTTTCTCTTTATTTGGCTAAGTCCTTTTGATCTTTTGAATGAAATGCATTAAACCATTTATTTGTTGATCCCATTGAGCTGATGAACAAAAATGGTTCAAGGTTCAATGGTTCAATAGTTCAAGCGTTTGTTTTTCATTAAGTATTTGAAGCCATGGAACCTTAAACCTTAACAAAGTGCTTAACTCTTGCTGATGACATTGAACCTTTGAACCCATTGAACCCATTAAAACAAAATAGTTCAAGGTTCAATGGTTTAATGATTCAATGGTTCAATCCTTACTTAGAAGCTTGTAAATGAACATTTTTTATTGAACCTTGTCGTTGAACCAACCTTGAAATTGACTAAGTGTTGAGAGCTTGCTTCTTTCCTGCAGAGTCCATAGAAATCAACCTGTGAAGCCCATAGACCTTGGCCTACAGAGTCTGTAGATTTTCTTCCTACAAAGTCCATAGATTCAAGCCTACAAATTCCATAGATTCAAGCCTATGGAGTCCATACTTTTAAGCCTACAGAGTCCATATATTTTTGAAAAGCTTGAAGAATGAAAAAATTGAATGCTCAGAACAATTCTTGAAAAGGGGAGAGAGGATTTTGGTCTGTTGAACCAAAATAGTTCATAGGTTGTTCCCAAAAAGAGTGATATTTTTGGGGGACAATACAATTAACTTCTAAGGATGTTTTTTAAATTGACTCTGATTATGATCAATACCTTAACAACTCTCAATATGTTAATATAGCCAAGGTTAATTATCATAGGAAGCTAACACATAAAGATCTTGTGACCAATCCTAAGAAACCTTCTCTATAAAAACAATTGATTAAAGATACTACCACTATCAATACTGATTCACAAGAACCTAAGGAACAACTTCCTCCTTCTGATCCTCTAGCCACATCTATTCTTCTAAAGTCTAGTTTTATTTCTTCTAAACCTCATGGCTCCTATTCTAAATCTCATTGGAATTTATTATAACTTAACTCTATGCCATGTGAAATTAATCTCATTGAGTTGGTTCAAACTTCACCTTATCATTGTAAATTCCTTATGCAAAAAATCCAAGAGATTAAAGACCCATATTCTTTAGATGAAGAACCATCTTCTATTGATTCTCAACTAGTAAACATTACTTCCATTGAATCCATGTGTCCTTCCAAACCTTCCATTGAATTCCTTTAAGCGGACATGATTAATGATGAAATCCTCTTTCATGCTGATGATATGCTTCTTTTCATCAAGATAGCCATTAATACTACCCTTATTCACAAATTTCTAATTGATGAAGGTTTTGGTATTAATGTGACTTCTTTATGGCTTCTATAATAACTTGGTTATTAAAAAAGTCATCTTAAACAAACATGTCTTACTTGTCATGGTTTTGATAAGACTAATCAAAAGCCACTTGGTTATATATGGCTTTCATTAACTATTGGTCCTAAGACTGTGTAAACCAACCTCATGGTTTTTGATCTTTCTTCATCCTATAACATACTCATTAGTCTTCCATGGACTCATCAAATGAGGGCCATTGCTTCTTCTGGTAGTCAATGCATTAAATTTATATGCAATGGAAAACATTATTAGCATGAAGCCTATCCCAACCCGTAGATTATCTAATTACCTAATCTTAAATCACAATATCATGTTCCCACGATTCCTAGAATTAATAGTGTTCCTCTACCTAAGTTCATCAATATGAATCTTGATTTACAAGTTACTCTTGTATATTCTAATGATGATGAGCCCAATGAATTACAACACACTCTCAATACTAATAAATTGCCTCCATATATTTTAGAATGGCTTCCACCTTCCCTCTTACCTAGAGATCATATAATTCCTCTCATGGATGAGATTATAGATCTTCCCCCTCCATGCAATGCTCAAACCCCATCTTTACCTGAACATACTTTTGCTTTCAATAAATTTAGATTGGCTAAGTTGTTTCAAGATCCTCTCATCATGACTCCTCAAGCATTCAGTAATATTGGGATTTTACAATTTGAAGAATGTCCTAAATCCCAAGAATGCACAATTACTCCCACATATGATGATAACTATATCATGGCCCAATCTCAATCTAGAGACTTAGATGTCTTGCATGATCAAAATACCTTATCTAAAATTCATGATTTCAACTAGGATGTACACACCATTTTTATAGGTCAATACTTATAACTTGAGGGTTATATTCCTCCTATCAATCCTCCTCTTATTGATTTTCCTTAGGTGGTAGATCAAATGACACCTTATGAACCTCTGGAAGTGCTTTCTTCTTCTTTACACCCTTTGGATTCTCCAATTTTATCTAATTTTTCTCCCATCATCTCTCCATAGACCTCTTCTACTCCATCTATTTCTTCTACTCTTAAAATCACACTTGATGCCAAGGCAACCAATGTCTATCAAATACATTCTAAATATGACCGACACGGTAATCAAATTTTAGATCTAGAAGTAGATGTGGAATATTATGGTCCTCTTCCTACCTTGCCTAGTGTTGAAGCTATTTTGGAGTTTCTTTATGCTCAAGAAACATAGTTCCCATGGAAACATCATAAACCTGGACATTTTAAAAATAAAACTCCTCACTTCAATGACTTTGTCACTAGCATTGATCTTAAATCTATTCCAATTTCATCTTTATCCATTGTACCATACTACTTTCAAGATGGTAATGTAATTATTATTGAAGAAAAAAGTCATATCAACTATGGTACTCCATCTTGTCCTCAACCAATCATATTTTCCAAAGAACTTTCACCTTTTGAAGATGATAATTTGAGCCTATTTTTTTATAAATATCAAGAGGTATTTGCATGGTATTACCAATATATGCCTAGCATTGACCCTAGAATAGTGGTCCATTACATCATTACCTATCCTGATGCCAAACCTATGCGTCATAAGCAATGCAAGTTTCCTCCTAAATTTACCAACTTATGTCATAAGGAAATGATCAAAATTCTTGATAATAAATTCATTAAAACTATGGATTATTATTAATAAATATCTAATATTATTCCTATTCAAAATAATTTCACCATGGTTATTTATATTTGAATTGATTTTTGAAATATTAATCTTGCTTGTCCTAAAAATAAATTGCCTTTACTTTCAATGGATTCCATTGTCGATTCCATAACTGGATATGAAATGTTATCTCTTATGGATAGATTTTTAAGATACAATCAAATTCATATAACTCTTGAATACCAACATAAGACTACTTTCACCATGAAATAGGGCACCTATTGCTATGTTAAAATTCCCTCTAGTCTCAAAAACACTGAAGCTACTTACCAATGTCATATGATTCATATATTTCCTGATCTTATTCATAAATTTTTTAAAATATATGTGGATGATCTGTATCACACAAATCATCTTTCTAATCTTTCCATCATATTAGATCATTTCATCAAATATAAATTTAGACTTAATCCTTTCAAATGTGTCTTAAGAGATACATCTAGAAAATTATTTGGATTCTTATTCTCTCTCCATGGTATTGATGTTTATCTAGCAGAGATTAATGTTATTATCTATATGCCTATCACTCATTTTATTCCTAAAAATCATACCTATTTAGGCAAGCTTATGTTACTTAGATGATTTATTCTTGAGATGGCTTATAGAACACTCTATCAATTCCATTTTTAAGAAATCTACAACTTTGGAATGGATAGATCCATGTCAAAAAGCATTTAACAAATTCAAAGTCATTATTTCATCCACCTATGCTCCATCCTCCTTATCATGATCAACCCTTGATTTTGTATACTTCTTCCACACCTATTTTAGTTGGAACAATGCTTTCCTAATAAGATGATATAGGTAAGGATTATGTCATCTATTACATTATCCAAGGCCTCATCAATTATGAAACACATTATACTAAAGTTGATCATGATTACCTCACCATCTATTTTGTAGATAAAAGTCTTCATCACTACCTATTTTACCAAACCAATTATGTCATTTTTCATTTCAACCCCATTCATCACTTCTTCTCTAAATAATTTCTTCCAAGAGATAGAATTAGCAAGTGGATGGTTTTACTTATGGAATTTGATCTTTGTATCATTACACAAAAAGCTATCAAAGGCAAGTCATAGCTGACTAACTTATTGTAGCTCCTATTCCAGCCACTTTCTCACTTCAAGATAACCTTCTCGATGAAAATATTATTTACATTGAAGGTCTTAATCAATAAATTCCTCTTAAAGATTATTTTCATAGCTTTACTACCAATCTCGAAGGCAATAAATCTAATGAATGTTCCACTCCATCTGATACTACCAAACCAAAATTAGTTATTGATGAGCTCCTTGAAATCAACATTGACTTACATAAGGATACTTATAACCTTAAATTTTATGGTGCTAAATGCCTTCAAGGAGCTGGGGTAGGTTACATTCTTACTAGTCCTCTTAGTAAATTAATTCTTTTAACTTTCCATTTTACATTTGTTGTCACCAATAATATGGTCGAGTATGAATATCTTATCTTAGGTATGAGAGCTACTCTTGATCTAGACATATAATATCTTCATGCTTTAGGTGATTTTCAACTCATTTGTCATCAAGTTAAAGGTGCCTATCAATATATTACCCATCATCAAATTACAACCAATCTTGCCAAGGATTTTAACTCTTTTATAATTGAACCTATTCTTAGAGACAAAAATTCCATTTTTGACTCTCTTAACTATTTAGATTCTCTCTTTCATCCACATTAAGTTATTTTTATCCTTCTTTTATCATAAAAATAATCAAATCTACATCATCTACTCACTCTTTAGTTTACCTTATCTGCCACATCAATTTTATCACCATCTAATAATACCTATGGTATCAAGACATTATCCAATTCTTATAACATAAAACTTATCCTCCTAATTTGGATTCTCATGAAAAAATAGGTCTTCACAAACAAGCTTTCAAGTAAATATTTAGACATAACATCATTTATTATCACAATGTAGAAGGTACTTTTCTACAGTACAACATGCTAGATGCGGTTCCTCCTCTACTTGAGCAAGCACATGGGGGAATTTGTGGTGGTCACTATAGACGATATGCTACATCTCGTAAATGCCTACATATGGGTTACTATTGGCCTACTCTACAAAAGGATGATATTTAATATGCTAAAAAGTGTAATCCTTGTTAGCTTCATGATGACCTCATTCGTTTTCCATTGACCAAACTTCAATTTATCAAATATCTTTATCCATTTTCCACATGGGGATTTGATCTCATTGGCAAGCTTAATTGTTCCCAAGATGGGCACATCTTCATCATCACTATCATCAAGTACTTTACCAAGTGGGTTGAAGCCATGACACTTGTTAATTTTACTGGTCCTACTATATCTAAATTCATTCTCAAGAAAATTATTTTTCACTTTGGTGTTCCTCACACCATCATTTTTGACAATGGTGTAATTTAAAAATAAACATGTTAAACAACTTTACACCAAATTCAAAATCAATCACAAATTTTCCACTCCTTATCATCTACAATGTAACGATTAAGCTGAGGCCACTCATAAAATTATCAATAAAATTATTCAAAACACAATTTATGAAATCCACATGGATTGGCATATTTATCTTTATCTTATAGTTTGGGCCTATCAGACTAGTATTCATACTACCACTAGGGCAACTCCTTTCTCTCTAATCTATGGTTCTGAGTTAGATTTTCCTCTTGAAGTTGAGCTTCATTCTCTTCACACATATCTTCATGGAATCATCCCCAATGAATAATTACATGCATCTCACCTTAATTCCATTGATCTACTTAGTGAACATCATATTTTCACCTTGCATCATAATAACCAATACAAGGCTTGCATCGCTAAACAACATAACAAACATGTTAAAAACTATACATTTAATGTTGGTGATCTTGTCTTTAAATTAGAATACACCTATGAAAATAAGGTAAGTATTCCAAAAAATGATGGGTCCGTTAGTTAAAGATGTTCTTGTTCCAAGTACTTATCACCTTCAAACCAATGAAGACCATGTTTTCAAAGAGCCCACCAATGCACAATTCCTTAGGAAATACCTTGCTTAATCATTTCCATTCTTTTCATTTGTTCTTTATATATCTATCTAACATTTTTTTGTAAGTCACTTTAGAATGGGTCTCTCCCTATGTAGTGGTTTCCTTCCTTTTCAAACCTTTAGTCTTCCCTTTTGGTTTTTTGGTTTCTTGATGTACCATAGTCTTCATTATCTTGTTTTTAATTTTCCTTTTATTTACCAATTTTGATTTTATGCCCCTTGGGATTTTATTTTATTATTTGTTTTTCAAGACCAAGAATAAGACCTGACATCCCTCACAAAATCACCACCACTTTTTAATCTTCTTTCTCTTTTTGCTGCTTGTTAATGTTATTTTGGCATCTTTTGGGTCTTTCTTTGTGAGGTGTCTTATACAAAGGCTCCCTCAATTTTTTTATTATTATCACCATCATGGGTATCTCTTTTATGAGTTTCTTGGTAAGACTATGGATAAAACCTAGCTCTCCTCATAAAATTACCTTTCTTTCCATATTATTTGTGATCCTTGTTATTTAGACATTAGCTTTTGCTTCTTTTGGTAGATGGAATCTATAAATAATCTATGTTAGCATGTTTTCCTTCACTTTCCATAGTCTTATGATAAGGAATCACACCTTTGTTATCATTGTATTCCTTTTTTCCCTTTGTCACATTTTTTTCAATTTTAATAAATTCAAATTTGTTATATGTTTCATTTTCCTCTTGATTTCCCACTTTCTTTCACCTCCACATTTGGATAAAACAAGGTCAAAGTCAAGATAGCACTTTTATTTCACCTAGATTTATGAGACTCTTAAACCCTATGATCTTTGATTTTATCTCTCTTATCAACCTTATCCCAAAGTTTTCTAGTGAAATTCATCTTTAAAACCCATCTTTGGTCTTCCAAATCCGTATGGAGGAGGAATTTAAAAAAAAAGATAGAGAGAAAAAGTTAAAATCCAATCATTTGAAAACAAAAGGCAATGATATCTAAAAGGTAACATATAGATCTTTAAAGTATAATCACACCAAAATAAATGATTAAAATCACATCTCCTATATCCAATCAAAGCTCAATTTCTATAATCAACTTCACATAGAGCTAAAGTCCTTGGGGTGTGATAGGCTAGTAGATTAGAATAGGGGATTTCAAAAAAAAAAATCTATATTGGTACCTACTTTCTCATGCAAGTACCCAATCTTTGCAGTATATCAATGACTCTGTAAGGGGTCCTAATAAGTGGGTAACACATCATGGGGAGGTATGTCCATTTTAATTTTCATACATACAGCCTTCATGGGATGATCTATATACTCCATTTGTTGACCTAAGACTTGTGTAGCTAAGAGAAGATCTTCAGAGCCCTTAAAGTTGACAGTCATCTTGTTTTAACAAACAAAATTTGAGTGTCTTAACTTTGATAAATAGTTCCTCTACCTTTGTTTTTCCTTCATTATCCCTTCCATCCCATTTCATTCCCTACCTTGATAGACAAATTGTGATTGCAATTTTTTCCCTCTTCTTTAAATTCCTTTTTCTTCATTTCTTAAAAACATGCTAACACTAATTTGTTTCATTATTATCTATCTTTAGATGTAAAACAACATGTTTTAGATACTATGGATCATATTCATCATGTTCTATATATTTTAACAAAACTACTTTTCTTTCCTTTTCCTATTTATCTTGGATTTGTTATTCTGTTATTATAGACACCTAAGTTCACACCCTTTTTCCAATGTTGCATGAGATGTGAATTGTTACTACTCACCCAACCATGTTTTTTTCCATTTTATGCATCCCCTTTTTCCATTGATGATTTTGAGATGTGGATTGTTATTACTCACTCATCAATTTTGTTTTACCATTTTTCTTTTTGAATCCTCTTTTAAACATCTTGTTTGACATGTATCCTTGATTTTTTTTTGTGAGTTTGCCTTTTCTTAATTAAGGTTTACTGGTTTGAGTTTTTTTTTATTTAGTAGCCTTGGCTTTTTAGTTACCTAATTTAATCTTGTTTTGCTTTGACATTTGGTCTAACATAACACTTGTCAACCAGATTACCAAATTCCCAAGTATGTCTCATCCACACAGCACTAGTTATCTTGGATTTTCTTGCATTTATTTATTTTTCTTCCTTATTTTTATATTTTGGGTTTGTCTAAAGAAATCTATGTGCCCTTGATAATAAAAACTAAAAATTAGATGACAAATATCTCATGAAAAATGTATGTCAAGGTACACATCATTTACTTTTCATTTATTTGCTTTTTACTTAGTTTCTTTTTCTATCATTTACTTTCAGTTATTTTATGTTTTTTAAAATAATACAAATTTTCTTAGCATCAGTGTTGTGTGTGTCTTTATGTTGTTTTTAAGCACCATCCCCTATTACACCTTAATGACACATGATGATCTTTGAGAGGGTAATATGCATACACACAATATTTTCACACTTTTATCGATTACTAAAGATTTACATCTTGCAAGAACCCATCATGACTCAATATCTTTGAGTACATGCCTTAAAGGGTGCATTGAGAAAGGGATGGGTAGTCCTTTGGTTCTTCAAAAAAAAATTACTTATTTCCATATTATTCCCTATCCATTTAGCTCTTAAAACCTTTCCCTAAGCTATCTCTCCTTCCTTGCACATTCCTCTTGTATTTTCCTCTTTCTATCCTTCTTTCCCTTGCTTACTACCCTTTTAACCTATTGAGTAAGCTAGGTCAACCTGGTTTATGTATCATGGTCTAGGGTGACTTTATCTCTTTAGGCATAATTTCCATATGATTGACCTAGCATAAACTTTAGGCATTAGCTTGATAATATGCTAGGTCAACCTAGTCAACCTAGCACAGTCAACATGTCTAAGTGATTTTTAGGTCAGATACTTCTATATATAAGGTCATTTTGGTCATTTCCATATGAATGCAATCAAAAGTTATTATTTGCTCGCACTTCTTCACAATCTACTCTTCCACCATTCTACTTGATGATTCTTAGCTTAGGTTTCTTATTTGGAGAATCTTAGTCTTGTGGATAGTTCTTGGATGCTTTAGCCTAATAAAGTGATCATTATGAACCACAACAACCTATTGCAAATCCCCATTGGATAAGGGATATATTGATTCATGATGGGTTCACATTCAAGTAAGTATATTCTAACTTTGTTATCCTCTATTTTAGTAGATATAAGTATCATAAGTGTTGGATCAAATAATATTACTCCTAATATTCCATGTATTAGGGTTAATCTATTTTATTTTCTTATACATGTATTTGATTTCTTTGCATCTAACCCCTTACTTTGTGCCACAAGATTTGGTGAGCACTAGATTAGTTTACTTTTCTCTTTATTAGATTAGTTTACTTTCTTGTTTATTGTCATAAGTTAATATAGAAACCATAGGAATGTTTTAGGGTTATGGTGTGATTATGTTATATTGTAGGCTTTGAAACCCTACCTAGCATGATGTGTTGTGATAGATAATAAAATTGATCCCCTAATAAGGTTTAATGGATCCTCGTATTAGTCATGATCCCACTTAATAAGTGTGTTTCCCAATTATAAGTGTAGGTGTGATCTATCTTATCTGATCTAGGATTGATTCATGTATGCCATGCAATTTTGATTTTAGAAACCACTCTTCAAATAATTTCATAGAGGACTCTATAGTCAATTGAAATTTTGAGCGTACAATCTTTCCAACATAAGAGAATTTAGTGGTTTTTAAATTGATACTTAATCAATCTCATTTTTTCACATTTTTAACACTTCTCCAAATTCTTAAAAAATGGTGAATTCACACTTTTGTACATTCAAGTTATAGGTAAATCAGCTCTCATACTCTATTTATATCTCTTTCCAAGTTAAAAATAACAAATTTGATATTTGATATTTTAATATAAGAAAATATAAATTTAAAATGCATTGTTACAAGCTTATTATATTAAGTAATATTTTACAGTCAATATTTTTATTCAAATAAAAAATGCATATGCACAATAAGTTTTCTTAAATTAAGGCATCTTACACAATCAATATTTTCATCTAAACACATTGTGTGTATGCACACTCAGGTTCACGTGTACTTTAGTAATTTCACTTTTAAAATCACTAGATTAAATTGAGGGAAGTACAGACACATAAAATTAAAAATTAAGTTACTAAAAATAGTTCTTATTGATATCCTTACCCTTAATTTTTCTATTTACCTTTTTGCTAACTAGAAATCTATAAGAGATCCTTCATTATATTGTAAGCACTAGAAATATCACATGGACATCCCTATTTTAGTAACATTCATCCATATTTAGCCTAAATTATCATGTTAAATATGTCTTAGCTATCTTTGGTCTTCTAGGAGATGTCGACACAAGTCAAATAGGGCTACAGTGTGACCTTGTCTCCCTTGCTACAATGGTCACTCTTCAAATTGAGACATTTAATAATGGATTTCACATATATTTAGTAAATTTTATTCCAAATTTTATCCTATAAATCACATAAATGATAATCATTTTAACCCCATTTAATCTATCCATAAATTGCATTGTACAAAGAGGGAAATATCATTACTTCTTATTTCAACTCTGTAACATTCTAATAATCATAAGCCAAGTCTAAATATTTTTTATTATAGACCAAGGGAATAAATTTTAAATCAATTCAATCACTCTTATATATATAATAATTTTAGTTTCATAATCATGGATCATGCAATCACTCTATGACCAATAACTACATCTACTTGAGGTCCATTTGGGATATGTAGGAAAAACTCAGTTACACAAGGTTTCTGAGGTCAACTTAGACACTCCCCCACTACCCCATCCCATGTTTTAATCTAATTTATATATATTTAATGTTAAGGACCTATATGTTTTAAACATTCCACTTGAAAATATAGAAAATGAAGTTCAACACTCAACCCTTTTAGGTGATCACATAGATAGGTATTTAGAAACTAGGAATACATTCAACTAGGACATGACCATAATAGATGTAAAATTTCATAGTTCACCTCTATCAACCTCTTATAGATGTATCCAAGTAGAAAACAAATTACTATTTTCTAACATGACTATGTTTACAAGTCTTTCTAAATAGTTTTCACTTACAATAAGCCCACATAGTCAAATATATTTATGTTTTGGGGGACACTTTCTAACCCTAGTATAATTTATTATTTTTACTAAGTTTATTATTTATATAAATTATATAACATACTATATTTTAATTTATTTTAATATAAAATCAATATTAGCATTATATTTCAAAATTTTAACAACATTGGCTTAAGAACACTTAAATGAATAGGGTTAAACATAACTATAATTATGTATGTGTGTCTGACATTTTCTATTTTTATTATAAAATATATCGATGACCACGTATAAACATATATACATATTTATTTTAACAAAAATTACACTAAAACCTATTTAAACCATGTAAATGTTAATATTATATATATGAAAATAAATAAGAAACCTTATCTCACTCACACACTCACAAACACACACACACACACACACACACACACACACACACACACACACACACACACACACACACACACACACACACACACACACACACACACACACACACACACACACACACACACACACACACACACACACACACACACACAGAGAGAGAGAGAGAGAGAGAGAGAGAGAGAGAGAAAATCATAAATGTTTAAAATATTTAATAAATTGAAAATTACACTAAAATAAAATATACTATATATACACATTTGATATATAGATTCTAAATAAAAGTATTTAAAACCTAATTTAAATCTTAGGAAAGATACTATAAATTTTATTGTGAAATTATTCAAATTAATTAATCTTTAATTTTGATATAAAATAATAATGTTGATAAAAATAGTTACACGCACTTTGTCAACAACTAAAATTATTTTTATCTGTTAAATTCATCATAAATTTATCTTATAAAAATAAACAACCATAGTAATACTACTAGATGTCTAATTAATTTTGGAAATTGGTTATGCCTTATTATTTTCATCTTTGGAAATGGATTCTTATTTATTTGGAATTTTTTATAAAATATTTTCTAATAATAATGGTTTTCACTTTATATATTTTATCTTTTGTAGTATTATTATCTCATTGATTATATTTAATTTCCATATTTTCCTATAATCACACTCATTAAATTAGAAATGAACTATCTCAATTAAAAGAAAATACTTGACAGTTTTTATGTGTGGATGTAAATTTTATTTGTAGTTATGTTGATAGATTCAATAAATGAAAATTTAGTCAATCAACACATTAAAAGATTTTATCTATTTTTGAATATTAAATTTATTTTACTAAAAAATAATATATTTTTTGGAATAGATAGTATAATACATATTTAATTTACATCTATAAGGTGATTTTTCAAAAGATTAACCAATTGAATTATACATGCCATCTAGGATTGAATAAGATATTATATAAACTATTATGTATTGATTCTTTAAAATATATATTGTTTGCATATACATATGAATTTATTAATTCCTCATTATAGGAAAACAAATCTAAATGTTTAAAGTTGGATTAAAAAAAAATTAAAGGAAAATAATTAGCAACATAAGTGGATGAATGAGATTCAATCATTTTGGGTGAAACGAAAAAAACTGAAAAATAATTTAGGTATAGTATGAATAAAATATGGTTTATGAATCCTATTATAGCCAATGAAAAAAAAACCCACCATGAGGAAAAAGCTTAATGAGAATACAAGGAAATTATATAATATAAAGGCCTTAATATATGTTCTGCTTAATATAATTCTACAAGTCACTATGACTACCAAATGCTAAGAATTATTTTTAAATGAAATATACTAATAAGTGTTGAGGATGTTCACAACCCATTTAGATTATGTGGAGGTAATTAGTATAAGCAATACCTCTTATAAGAATAAAGAATAAAATTGGTGTGGGGGTTGTTGAAACAAGTTTGTGCAAATTTTTCAATCCTTATTTTATCCAAATTATGGAGAGTGCAAAAATAGGATGTATAGAGGATTTTATAGATATAAGGTAATGAGAAGGGATAATTTACAAACAATGCATGTTAGGGTCACTGTCTAAAGCTGAAAAATACCAAATGAGTCCATATAAGATGTCCTTTTTCATATAAAACCTTTACACTAGTATGAATCATATAAATATTATTATTATAAAATATAGTCAAAATAATAAGACGATGGGGTATATATTTTCAAAAATAAAAGGTAAAATTTATAATTCTATGAACACTTGAGTTTTGAACATTTTTTAATAAGTGATCTCCCATGGGATAACACACAAACATAGAATAAATCTAATATTGATCTTATCTCATTGATAAATCTATTTCAAAACTAATAATTGTGAATATTAATCAAGTGATGAAACTTACATGTTAAATGATGAAATATATATACATAAATGGTGGAAAATATCTAACCTAGTAGGATAAGGATTTTATGTATGTAAAGCATGGAGGTGTGGTGCTCATAAAAACACATTAGGTTTATAAAGTGACATGATGATAAGTTATAGTTGGAGATATTTTTTGATATATTTGTGTTTGATATTATTTTTTTTTTCATTATTAACTTTAGAGAAGATGATATGATGCTATAATGAGGTATAATGGTCTTATGGTTTGTAATGGAATAAATATATGCTTATAATGAATCAATGAAGTTAAGGTAAAATATGGGTATTTTTGACCAAATTTGGACATGTTTAGGGGTATAAATATTTATCATAGGCTATATTATAATTCATTTGATGCTATCTAATGCATTTTTATCCTTAGTCATGGTCTAATAGGTTTATTTGTCATTTTGAGTATTTTAGTTGGATTTTAAGGGTCATAAATGCAAGTGGCATGGTTACCAAGGTGAATATGTGTCCTTTTTTACCATAAAACATTAAATATATAATATTACCTATCAGGGATGTTAGTTACATCAAAATATTTTAGGTTGTTTAATTTAAACTCAAGAAACCAACTAAAAATAGGAGCATTTGGCACTTATATGGACCATGGGGGACGTTGACACATGGTATAATGTTATGGAATGTAAATTAATATTCATAACACTAATAAAAATGTTTTAAATGCTTTATAAGTTCCATTTTAATCCAAAACCATTCTACTTTTTCTTTGCCTTTCTAGTCATATAGAAGTGACTAGCAGGTTTGTGCTTAGTATGGATGACTCAAGATGATTCAGGGAAAATGAATTTTGGATTTGATAGTACAATCAAACACCTTCATTTACATAGTATTATTTTAATGATTTATTAATTTTTCTTTATGAATCATCCTTTACAAGTTGTCTATGTTCTTATACTTTCTATTTCATGCACACCCTATAGGTTTTTCTCCATCTTTGTCAAGTCCATATGAACTAGTTAGTGATGTTTACTAAAAAATATTTTATATACTTTTTCATATCTTCAAATACTTATTTTCATGTTTTGTGGTGTTTTGATGGGCAAGTTGTCTCATGTTGTAGGAAGGTGTCACCATGTGTAGTCTCAGTCATAGTTAGTATTTGTAGAATGTTGGTTTCCTATAGAGGTCTCATGTAGTTATAATATGGTGTCTCATAAGTCTCAGGGCCATATTATCACCTCTTACTATTTTTTATTTCATCATACCATGCTTTGGGTAACTTTTAGTCTTGCCATCCATCTGAGTCAACTCCTTGCTTAATTTCATGCTGAATCAGACATGTATAATCTTGTTTATCTTAGTCATGGAGTTGTAATTAGGGTGTTTTAGTTATATAAGTCATTAATATATGAGGAGAGTTAACTTTTATTCTTGGTAAAATTATAGGTTTGGTTACAAGATCATTCATCATGCTGAACTAGTCATTAGACACCTTGTCTTCTCTATTCCTGATATTCTCAAAGAGCTTCCACACTGAAATGAATTTTTTTCACCTTAAGTTAAATTATCCTTGGTTTAAATCATGTATTTTAAGTATTAGATATGATTTTTAATTTTCCATGAGGATTTTAATCCACACTATTGCTCTATTTCATGCTCACTATCCACATTCAACCCATACACACATACAACAACCTATCCTAATGACATCATACTATGGTGAAGATCTTAGTCATGGTTTCAATCCTTTTGAATAATTAAGAATTAATTTGAGGTTGTGATATGGATATATAACTCACATGAGGTCAAAATTAATTCATATTTCGCATAGTCTACCCATTACCTGTATGAACTAAAAGCCCACATCTACAAGTGGATTAGCAGGGGTTAAGGAGCCATTTTTAAATATTAAATAAGTGGTGAAACTCATTATAACACCTAACATGTTTAAAGGAACCTAATTTTAAAATTTTAAAGTGCTATATGGCTTGGCAATGCTGAAGATCACCTTCTAGCAGCAAGAGATTGAATTCTAGGAAGGTTTCCCCAAAAAGCAAAAAAAATAGAGGTCTAAGGGGTTTTTGTTGATCTCCTACAACATATTTGTAAATGATTTAAAATCATCTAAAGAGGTGAATATTGTATCCTATAGTATATAAAATACTTTTTACAAATATGGGAGTCATAAATTAGGTGGAAAGAGGTTATTTAAGGCCTCAAATATGCCTCTAAAAACACTAAAACTCTACACTAATTTCTACAAGATTCTATGTTTTGGATGACAACTAATTTTCCAAGAGCAACAAAACATTATCTCATGAATATAGTGGTTACATGGATTTAATTGTGGAAAAAATGGCATGAATACCATTATTATGAGGTTGATGCATGATTTTTAAGTTTCATGACTGCCTACAAGTGTCCCTTCTCAAGGTAAATATGCACCTACAATAGGGTATATAAATAGTGAGATAATATGGGTGTTTAGGTGTTATTTTAGGACACTCAAATTGAATGTAGGTATAGGGTAATTTAATTTCACCTAAGGTGATTTAAGGGAGGTCCTCATACATTATGACTAAGTCTCAAATGGGTAATTCATACCAGAAAGAGTAAAAAAAGTAGAGTTCATAGTCATGAAAGGGAAAATCAAATTATGAATCCAAAAGACATATAAGGTAAATAAAATGTATGAGATGTTACCATATGGTTTTAATTATTCATATATAGTCTCTTAATAGCATGATCAAGCTCAATTTCAAGCTTATACACACCTACAAGAATCATAGGTATGGTTTTTTTGTCAAAATAGGGAAGGACTCAATTTTGGGGCTAAAAGGGCATATGAAAAGTTAAAGGGAGGTTAAATTTTTTATGAAATCCATGATCACCTCCATTAAAATAATGATTTCCTCAATGAGCTACAAAAAATTTAAAACAAACCTACTCAGACCTCTTACAACCCTATATACACCTATAATAGTCATTGTGCAGTCTTAAACATGAGATGAAGGTAAGAGATGAACTTGCTTGTCAAGATAAAGAGGGTTAAAAAAAAATGGTTCATTATAGGTTAAAATATTTTTTAACAATCCCAAGACTCTTCCAATTTTATCATCTACTCCCCCAACTTGGTCAAAGGTAGCAGTTTGTACTATGAGCTACGAAACCCATGTTACTCAATAGGCAAATATGAGGAATCCAACAAAGAAAAGTATTTTTGGGGGAATTTTAATCTTAATTATAATAAATTTATGATTGATAACATTGTTAAGGATCCTATGTGAATTATTTTATCTGTGAGAGGTCACTCTTAAGTGGATTTGAGAAAAATGCAAGAACCAGTCTTTTTTAGAGGCCTTTCTAAACATTTTGAGCTGGTTAGGTGCCTAATTGGATGAATAAATCTAAAAATATTAGTAAAAAGTATCACTAGGACATTTAAAAACTATAAAAATCTTCACTTTTTATTTTGGAAGAGGGATATACCTCACTATTTTGTCTCAAAGGTCAGCCAGTAAAGAAAATTCAAGGTTTGGCAAAACAAGCTAATGAGGTCAAAATGGGAAAAGGGATTGATGGGAATATTTTGTAACCTTAGGAAAAATATTTTGAGATTTAATTAGGTTAAATATATGATATGAAAAACTAGGTCAATCTCATACCTCTCAAAATAACTAGAGTACCCTTGCACACAATCCAATTAGACAAACTTCCATTAGGCCTAGTTTGTGAATGAGAGGAAAAAGGTGAAAAGGAGTGCTTGGGAGATTATGTGATGAATTTTTAAGATTTAATTAGGTGTTAAAATTCATAATATACCAAAACAACCATGAAGGATCAGTCCAAATTGCCCAAATGAGCAAGGTGCATGTGAAGCCCATTAGGCCTTGAGGAGACCTAGAGCCAATTGTGGGACTAACCTCACTTCTAGTTCTTAGTGAGCTATCCATATGATTTATAAATGTTAAATAGATGTAATTAAACATATATAATTTTTTTTTTATGAAAATATGCCTATGGGAAAGCTAATTTTAACTCATAGATAGTCCAAACATGGAGAAAAGGTGGAAACAAGTTTGATAGGGTGATTTCAAGTGCTCATATCTCCTCTAAAACTATGCATGGATACCAAATGACTTTGGAGGGGTTATTAGGGTCTCATAAAATCATGTTTTTGGCATTTTTTTCTAGTTTTAATGTCATAGCCTTATGAACAAATCTTAACACTAAAAATTACCTAAAACCCTAACTAGACCCTTAGAAAGACCTAGTGGAGAAAACAAGCTTGAAAAAGATATCTAGATGACATATTTTGAACATGAAATTGATTTAAATTTTTAAAATAATAAATTGAGATCCCTCCCAAAATTTTTAACTGTACAAAATTGTATGGATAGGGTACAAAATAGGTTATTTTTGACCATTTTGTTTGTTTTTCAATTTTTAGAAGAGGTCTACATATGAGATCAAGTTTGAGAGGAATATATGTACTTAATATAACTAAATATTACCATATAATTCTTTGAAAAAACTTCTAAGTGTTAAAACAATAGCTCTCATCTTAGCTGATCAAAAGTAGCATAGTGAACACAATGGTGAGAAGGGTGAAAACTTCAAGTGTGAACCTTTTTAAGGTGTACCTAAGTAGTCTAAGGATATGGAAATTATTTCCAAGTGTCATCTACTCCCTCCCATATATTTTCATGTAAAATTAAAGCTAATTTTGAAACCAAGTGTGAGGGGTGACTAAAAGAGGAGTTTTTTAGATTATAGGTAGTGATGATTTCCTTCCAAGAGATAACCAAATGAGTAAGACTGTAACCAATGCATGAAGAGTAATGTATAAAATCCTTACCTCTCATCCCAATCATCATACCTATACCTAGATAGTTTTGGGACATTCAAATAGGTCCAAATCCTGAATGTAGTTTTTTGAGCTAGAATGAGAAGTTTCATGCCGTTTTTTATAAGTTTCATGACTTGTATAGACACTTGGACTTCTTAACATTTCATGGCTCAATTCATAGCTCTTATTAAAGAAAAATTAACCTATTTTATTATCTATATAGGTATCCAAGTGACCTTTGGACTTCCCTTATCTTGCCCCTCTTCCAAATGCTGTAAATATTGACCTTTTTGGCTCTTTTGGGCAGCCCTCATTGATTGATGGTGAAACCCTAGACAATTTTTTACTTGAATGTATCTTAAAGAAATAAAAAAAGTGAATTTTCCAACTTAAATTATGTAAAATTGAGTGTTGTTTCAATATTGTTGGTTTTGTCGAGTAGAAGATGATCTTTTCTAACATGTTATCCTTAATTATTCACTAAGTGTGCAAAAGAGAAATTATTACAAGGATTTGTTAGTGTTATATTTTAACAATAAAATTGTTTTATAAGTGGGTCATGACTATATTATCCCAAGGAGTCATTCATTACCATCCTAAGTATAAAAATACCTTTTGAACGTATCATATGAAACATTGATGTAAAAATTTGTCTTGTGTTGTAATTTTTGTGTGAAAAAATATTTGTTTTTCTCTAAGTAGTATAATTTCAGTCAATAAGATTAAATTCAATATTGGTGCATCACCTTTTAGTTTTCTTAGTTTTTCTTCTTACCCCATTTTGTGCCAAGTTGATAAATAGTAGAGTGTTTCAAAGAGTGCATCAAAGGATCTAACCCTTATAGAGATCAATCTCACCAAATTGTTTACCCATAATAAGTGAGATTTTTATACTGTGCCACATGTATTAGATTATCTATGCCTCTCGTCAAGGGGTAAAATTCTAAGTGAAAATAGTATTTGGCATGCGTAGTGGGACTCTAAGTCTTAGAATATTGTCCAAGATTGGTGTTGGTATTAACATATTTGTAGCTATAGGAACATTTAAATTTAGTTCCTAGTGACTCCACTAAGTTTTCAACTCTTTGGTTATTGATCAGTCCTTAATTTCCATGCTAAAGGTGAACACTAGGTCTACCGCTAAACATATAACTTTTGAGGTTTTGAAATTACCTTTGTATTTTGTGAAAAGTTTTAGGTTTGTGAATACTCATCCTTATTAAAGGGAGTTGGTGTTTAAAAAGTCTAATTTATTTCTTAGTTCAACCCCTAATACGCATAGTCTACATTACTGTATGGCTAAGAAGTAACCTTTTATACCCTTCACCAGATCCTCTTGTTTGAATCTTGCCTAATTTGACCAAATTCCTAGAGAAACCCTTAAGAGTGTTTCATATTTTAGTGTAAAACGTCCTATTACTCTCATTGAACACATTAGAAACATAGATAAATTCTATAATATCCATAATATCACTCAAGAGAATGTAGCCACTAGAGTATTAGAATTGTCTTTCAAAGGGAAATATTTAGATTGGTATAGGAATCTTCTTCATAATTCCATTACTTCATGGGATGAAGTAGGAGAACTATTCTCTAAGAGGTTTTAAGAGAAAAGTGACCATCTATCACTAGCTGAGCTATTGACCACTATCAAGAGGGCTCCACAAGAGTTCATGTAGGATTTTAAATCTAGATTTTAAAAAACATGGGATGGTATCCCAAACCTTATGAGACCTACTACAAATTATGCCTTCTTGTACTATAAAAGAATTTAATAGTGATGTATCCATGATGATCCAATCCATGGGTGGAAATACACTTCTTACTACCTATGAGATAGCTATTAATGCTGAGATTTTTTTTGTTCAAGTAGGTAAGATTGCTCCTAGACCACCAATGCCATTTTCCCCTAATTTGTAGCCTCCTAGTCAAGTTACAATACCTACCTTGGTTATTTTTCCTAATAGTCAATAAATATCTACCCTTGCCCCTATAAATGAGATCCATAAAGTCAAGAGTTTTCTTCAAAGTGTTACCGATGATTTGGTTGCTCTCAAAAGAGAACAAGCTCAAAATTAGAGGCCTTATTAGCCCTATAATCAGTTTGGACAAGCAAGTAGGCCTCCTTTTCAAGGTAATTTTTAAGGACAAGGTCAAATAACTCAAGATAAACCTTACCAAAGTTACAATCCTAATTCCCCATCATATATTAAAGTTCTTATTCCCACTTAAAACATTTTTTTCAAGAATAATCATGTTATCCTTCTTATGACCAAAATTAAGACCAAGTTGCATATACCAATGAAATTCATAATCAAGCCATGAAAATGCAAGGTAATCAAGCATCTCAAGTTTCCACTTGTGAGGTGTTAATGCAAAATGGAATGAAAAATGGAAGAACATAATTTTATACTCTTATAAATCATTTGGAGGGAGAGTTTTGTGCTATCAATCATTTGGGAAATGTAAGTAATGTGAATGCTAGTTTGTCTTCTAACACTAGATCTAAAAAGAATGTTGTTGAAGAGACACAAGGGGAAACTCAAGGACATATTTTTACTCCTACATCATCTTAAATTGTGGGTGGGTCTAACTCAGACACTAAGGTGAAGGAAAATAAGAAATTTCAAACAAAACTAGCTCCTACACATCCATCTCCATAAGATACACCACAAGGTGCTAATACTTTCAAAGATCCTTTAAAGGTGAGAAATCCTTTCATAAATGTGGTAGATAAAATGAATAAGTTACACATGAATATTTAATTTTAGGATTCATTGACAATACCAGGATAAAAAATATATCCTTTGAAAATAATTGCTTATTTTAGGTAAGTTGTATCATCTAGGAATGAATATGTTGTCATGGTGAATGTAACTCAACCCATTAATGGACCAATGAATAAAAATGATAAGACTTATATTTTTTTATCTAACCTTAATCATTGGTGATTTATTAGTTCACAATTGTAGCATAGATAGTTGGGCTATTACTCTAGTTATGCCCAAGTCAATAGAGGATAAACTAGGCCTCAAGTATGAACTAATAACTAAAGGAGTTCTATAATTAGATGGATCACCAACAAAGACCTTGGGAATAGTTATGGATTTGAATTTAACATTACATGCTTTTTCTATTTTTTCCATCCCTCATGATGTAGTTGTTGCATATTTACCTCCATACTTTTCTCTCTTTTTTTATCAAGAGAGTGATAAGTGGATACTTGGTAACTAGTTGGTCATATATGTTTTTTAAGACAATGTATGGCACCCAGGTGAAGATTGAGTTAGAGACTATGCATCATAATAATTTAGGTCCATAAATGCCTAAATTTAAAAAAGTAAATAATGTCATTTTAAATGAGGAAGAGCTTCACATGGACCAATCTCCAACTTCTTCTCTTGAAGGAGTTTCTGATTTGTATCTAGATGAATAAGGAGTTGAACATTATGAGCATGATCCTTAAAAATTCATAGATAAAGATAGTCTTAGAGTGTATTTCCTCAAAAAAAATTTGATTAATTAAAATGAGAACATGAATGGTTTATGGTATTTATTCTTAGATGCATCTAGAAGCAAGGTTGGGGTAGGTGGTCGAGCAATGTTTGTTTCTCCATCCAAGGAAAGATACTATTACACTTTTATATGTCACTTATCTTGTACTTGTAATGTGGTATAACATGAGGCCTTCATTCATGGCCTTGAGTGGGATAGAAAAAGAGGTGTGAAAGAGTTGAAATTGTATGGTGATAGTGAGTTAGTTGTGAATCAAGTAAGAGGCCAAAATATGACTAAGAAATATTTGCTTAAGTATTATATTCATAGAGTAGGATATTTTGGAATATTTATAAGCCTTAAACATCCAATATATACCAATATAAGACAACAAACATGTTGATATGTTTTAAATAATTGGAGCTCAATATGATGTTGTAAATGGGATAAGAAAGGATAAGAACCAACCCCATCTCAAGGTGAGTGTAAGTCCCTCTATACCTGATAATGTCACTAATTGGAAAGTGTTTGATAGTGAAAAAAAAATATATATTTTTATATAATATGAGGCTGAATTTTATTCAAATAATTATTCCAAACTACAATAGGAGTATGGAGGGTAGATTGTAAAATTGAAGACAAACAAGCTCCATAAAGTCTTAGTCACACTTGAGAGTATCTTCAATGATGATGATCAGTTGAAGAAGGAAAAGGTAAGAATGTCTAATAATAAAAAAATCTATGAGAGAGTACAAATATTCAAGGATAACTTTCTTGCTCTTCAGAAGGATGTACTAAAGAAGAGAAACATGCTTTTATTAAGTTATGCAAGTAATTTTCTTTTGTATTTGCATGGGAATATAGTGACTTAAATGGTTTTGATTCAAAGTTATCTCAACATACCATATATTTAGATGATAATGTTAATCCTATCAATAAAATACAAAGGTGAATCAATCTTAAGATTGAGCCTCTCATGATAAAGGAGTTTTCTAAGTTGATTGAGTCTAAGATCATTTTTCCTATTAAGCATTCATATTTTTTGGCAAACATAGTCCATGTAAGGAATAATAATGGGTAAATCAGGTTCCTTGTTGATTGTATCAACTTTAATAGAGTTTCATTGAAAGACCATTACCCTCTTCATTCCATGGAGAAGATTTTGCAAGTTGTGATAGGTAGTGAAAGGTTCTCACTTCTTGATGGATACTCGGGGTAGAATCAAATTTTGGTAAAGGAAAATTACCAATATAATATATCCATTACTACTAAATGGGGTACATATTCTTATAGGAAAATTAATTTTGGTTTGTCTAATACTAATGCAACATTTCAATGTGTAATGGATATGGATTTCAAGATCTAATAAATGATATAGTGCTGGTGTATCTTGATGATATCACGGTCTTCTCCAAGGATGTAAAGGATCATTTAAATCACCTTAGGTATATTTGTGAGAGATGTAGAGAATTTGAAATATATATTAACCCCAAAAAGTGTTTTTTTAATGTCCATGAAGGCAAACTTTTAGTAGACATTTTCTTAAAGAAAGGCCTATCTATAGATCCTGAAAGGGTGAATGAAATGTTAAAATTGACTTTGACAAAACACAACAAAGGTTTGTAAAGTTTATTTGGAAAAATAAAGTTTATAATTAGGTTTATTCATTATTTTAATTATTTATACAAGCCTCTAACCTCTATCCTAAGGAAAGATGAAGTGTTTACTTGGATAAGGAGAAGGAAGGAGAGTTTTGAAGAAGTTAAACAAGCTATTGCTCAAGATCCAACTATTGAAAGTCCTAATTTATAAAATGAATTAAAATTATATACATTTGGAAATGAAGAATTAATATCTACCATTATTACTCAATCAAATGAAGAAAACTTGGAAAAGCCTATTACCTTCTTTAGTCAAGGTTTGGAAGGTTATGAGGTAAGATACACCTATGTAGAGAATAAAGTAATTTTAGTTGTTAGAAATATAAATAAGTTTAGGAATATGTTATATAAAAACAATATTCACATATTAGTACCTTATCATAGTGTCAAATACTTCCTTTTTAATATAGATTTAAATTAAAAAAGGGTTGTTTTGATCACAAAAGTGATGGAGTATGATGTAGAAATAAAAAAACCAAGCTAGTGAAAGGAAAGGGGTTATGTGAACACCTTGATTTATATTTTAAAGAACAAAAATAAGTTGTTTTATCCCTTCATGATGACCCTATGAAAATGTCATCTTCATCAGTGAGGAGTTCGACATAATAAATCATCGATTTTCTTCAAACCAATGACTGTCTATAAGGCCTTGATAGAGCTAAAGGAAGTTAATTTAGATTACAATCTATTCCTTATGTACTTATTAATGGAGTGTTTTTTGTGAAGGAACTATTCGGTGTGATATTGAGATGTGTTTAATCAGATCAAGTTGAGAAAATATTGCTTGAGTTTCATGATGGACTAGCTGGTGGTCACTTTTCTCTAAGAACCATAGTTGTTAACATTATAAGAGTTGGATATTTTTGGCCTAGTTTGTTCAAAGAAACCCATTATTGGGTAAGGAAATTTAAAAAATGTGATCTCTTTGATGGTAAACAAAATCTTATAGCCTTTCCTCTTCATCCAGTACAAGTAGACCGAGATTTTATGCAATGGGGTCTAGATTTTATAGGCCTAATTAACCCACCTTCTAGTGTTGGCCAGAAGTGGGTGTTGAATACTATAGATTACTTATTAAGATGGCTGGAGGATATATCTCTCAAGTAATCAAATGAAATTTTAATTTTAGACCTTTATGAAGGCATAGTGACAAGGTTTGGGGCTCCTTCAATAATAATTTCAAATAATGCATTGGATTTCCTTAGAATGAAGACAAGTGAGTGGGATTTGAAACATGGAATTTATATTAGTACTTACTATAGATATTATCCACAAGGAAATGGACTAGTTATTTCCACCAATAAGAATCTAATCAGGATTATCAAGAGGATAATGGAGGAAAACCAAAGAACTTGGCATTCTAGGTTGAAGATAGCTCTTTGGGCTGATATAATCACCCCCAAAAGAAGAATTGGAAACTCACCATAATAAATACATGATAGTGAGTTTAAAATATGGGGCAATTGTTCTAAAGTGGGATGAAGATAGGGCTAAGCCTAGAAAACACACAAATTTTGATGCTTTATTGAGTGGCCCTTATGTCATCACTTAATATAAGCAACACAATGCTTTCCAACTTTCAAAGTTGGATAGAGAGGAGCTTCATATAAAAATAAATGGGACATATCTCAAACATTTATACTAAGGTTCTCCTCTCTCATTATACATAGTTGTTGTTTTCCCTAAGTGCTTATGAACATGTGTGAGTCTTGTTGGTGTCTAATTCTATTTTGTGTTTACTTGGTGTGTTGTGGTGGTTTTGTGTGTGCTTTAGGAATTTTTTTATAATTATCTTTAATATTTCATTAACTCTTTGTCCCATGGATTAATAAGGCTACTGTTCTTTAGTATAATAGGCATACTACCCCCGAGTCACTATTTTGTTGACCAAAATTGATTTTCAAGTCAAATTTAGACCCCTATAAGTAAAAAAATTTATTTTTTAGATGTTTAAGAGTCTAAATATTTGTCATATTCTATATTATATTTCATTTTATGTTATCTAATGCAATTTTAGCCTTAGTCATGGTCTAATAGGTTTATTTGTCATTTTGAGTCTTTTATTGAAAATTTAAGGGTCATAAATGCAAGAAGAATGATTACCAAGGTGACTAGGTGTCTTTATTTCCATTAAAACATCAAAAATATAATATTCACTATCAAAGGTGTTAGTCGCATCGGAATATTTTATGTTGTTTAACTAAAACTCAATAAACCAATTGAAAAAGGGAGCATTTGACAATTTTATAGCCAATAAGGGAAGGTGACACGTGGTAAAAGGTGATGAAACATATCTTAATCTTAATAAAACTCATCTTAGTGTTTTACATGCTCTAGAAATACCATTTTTTATCCAAAACCATTCTACTTCCTCTTTTCCTTTCTAGATATATAGAAGTGACCAATAGGTTTGTACTTAGTATGGACAACTTACGAGGTTTAAGGGTAAATAATTTTTAGAGTTGATATTAAAATTAGAGACCTTAATTTCCATAAAAATAGTGCAATAATTTATATATTGTTATTTATGAATCATCCTTTTCAAGATGACTATGTTTTTTTGCTTGATGTTTCATGCACCCTATAGGTTTTAATCCATTTTGGTTAAGTCTATACAAACTAATTGGTCATTTTGACTCCAAATGATTTTTTATACCTTATAAAATGGTATAAAAACTTATTTTAATGTTGTATGGGTAAGTTGTCTCATGATATAGGAAGGTGTCACCATGTGCAGTCTCAGTCAAAGTTCTTGTTTGTAAAATGTTGGTTTCTTATATAGGTGTAATGTAGCTGTAATATGGTGTAAAAAAGGTATTAGGTAAATATTATCACCTCTTCCCATGTTTTATTTAATCATATCATGCTTTGGTAAACTTTTAGTCTTGCCATCCATCTCAATCGACTCCTTACTCAATTGCATGTTGAATCACACATGTATAAGCTTATTTATCTTGTTCATGGAGTTGTAATCAAGGAATTTTAGTTATATATGTCATAAATATATGATCATAGTTCACTTGGATGATTTTTAAAATTAAAATTTTGGTTACAAGCTCATTCATCATGCTAAACTAGTCATTAAACACCCTGCTTGCTCTGTTTTAGATGTTCTCAAAGAGGTTTCACATTGGAATGAATGTTTTGAAACTTTACTTAAAGCCTCCTTTGTCTAAATAATATATTTTAAGGATTGTATATGATTTTAAATTTTCCACGAGGCTTTTCATCCACACTTTTACTCCATTTCATGCTCACTATCCACATTCAACCAATACACACATACAAACACCATATCCTTATGATGTCATATTGGGGTAAAGAGCTTAGTGATGGTTTCAAGACTTTTAAATAATTAATAATGAATTTTAGGTTATGATATGGATAGATAAATCATATTAGTTCTAAATCAATTCATATTTCCAATAGTCTACCCATCGCCTATATACACTGAAAATCCACACATACAGGTGGTTTAGTAGGAGGTTAAGGAGGCATTTTAAAATACTAGACAAGTGGTAAAACTCATTATAACACCTAATTTTTTTAAAGGAACATAATATTAAAATTTTAAATTTTTATATGGATTTTCAAATCTTAATATCACCTTCTAGTAGCAAGAGATTGAGTTCTAGGAAGGTTTCCCCAAAAATTGAAAACAGAGGTCTAGGGTGTTTTTGTGGATCTCCTACAACATGCTTGAAAATGGTTTGAAAGAATATAAATAGGTGAAATTTTGTATACCATAATATATAAAATACCTCTACAAAATATTTGATTCAAAAATTAGGTGTAAGGAGTTTGTGTGGGGCCTCAAATATGCCTCTAAAAACACTAAAACTCTACACTAATTTCTACAAGATTTTGGGTTTTGGATGATAATTGATTTCCCAAGAGAAAAAAAACATTATCTCATAATAAAGTGGTTACATGGATTTAATTTATTTTTAAATTTCATGAATACCATTATTTTTAGGTTGTTGCATGGATTCCAAGTTTCATGAGTGCCTACAGGTGTCCCTTCTCAAGGGAAATATGCAACTATAGTAGGGTATATAAAAAGTGAGCTAGTATGGGTGTTTAGGTTTTGTTTTGGGAAACTAAAATTGAATTTAGGTATAAAATAATATTATGTGAGATAATGGGACTCAATTTAAGTCTTAATACATCATGAATAAGTCTCAAATAGGTAATGCATACCTACAGGAATCAAAAAGGTAGAGTTCATAGTCATGGAAGGGAAAACTTAGTTTATAAATCCAAAGGATATATAAGGTAAATATAATGTATGATAAGTTACCATATTTTTCTCATAATTCATGGAGATTCTCTTCATACCATGAACAATATTAATTTTAATCTTACACAAACCTACAAGAATCAAAGGTAGGGTTTTTTAATCAAAATAGGGAAGGAATCAATTTTGGGGCTTAAAGAGAATATGAAGAGCTAAAGATATGCTAACATGTTGATAAAAGCCATGATCACTTCCATGAATATAATTATGTCCTCCATGATATAAAAAAAAATGTAAAACAAACATACTCAGACCTTTTACATCCCTATATGCACCTACATCAGTCATTGTGTAGTCTTGAGGATGAGATGGAGGTAAGAGATGAAAGTGCTTATCAAGATAAAGAGGGTTAAAAAAAATAATAATGGGTAGTGATAGGTCAAAATATTTTTTCAAAATATAAATACTCTTCCAAGTTTATCATCTACTCTCCCTACTTGGTCAATGGTAGTAGTCTATATTATGAGCTACGAAACCCATGTTACTCAATAGGCAAATATGAAGAATCTAATGAAGAAAATTATTTTTGTGTGAATTTTAAGATTAATCATCATAAATTGAGTATTTATATAATTTTTAATGAGCCTAGGATAAATTTTTTATCTTGGAGAGGTCATTCTTAGGTAGATTTGAGAAAAATATAGGAAACTGTCCTTTTTGGAGGCCTTTTTTGGGCATTTTGAGATGGTTAGTTACCTAATTGGATTAATCCAAATATTTTTTTTTATAAAAGTATCATTATTACCTTAAAAATCTCCCAAAATATTCACTTTTCCTTGGATAATAGGTATATACCTCACTATTTTGTCTCGGAGGTCAAACAATCAAGAAAAATCAAGTTTTGGTAAAAAAAGCTAATGAGGGAAAAATGAGAAAAGGGCTTGATAGAGATAATATGGAAATTAAAGAAAAATATTTTAAAGTTTATTTATGATAAATATATTCTATTAAAAAATATCTAAGGATCAAAAATATCAAAATGATCAAAACACCCTGGCACATAGTCCAACTACACAAACTTCCATTAGACTTAGTTGGTGAATGAGAGGAAAAAGGTGAAAATGAGTGCTTGGGGGGTCATGTGATGAATTTTTAATATTTAATTAGGTTTTAAAGTACATAAAAAAACCAACCCAACCATGAAGGACCATTCCAAGTAACCCCAACTAGTAAGGTGCATGCTAAGCCCATTAGGCCTTGAGGAGACCTAGAGCCAATTAGGGAACTAGCCTCACTTATAGTTCTTGTTGAGATATCCATATGATTGATACATGTTAAATAGATGTAATTATAAATTTTTAAACTTTTTTTATGCATGGATATTTATGGGAAATATAATTCTAACTTAGAGATAGTCTAAGCATGTAGGAAAGGTATAAACAAGTTCAATAGGGTGATTTCAAGTGCTCATATCTCCTCTGAAACTATGCATGGATACCAAAAGATTTTTGAGGGGTTATTAGGGTCTCCTAAAATAATTTTTTTGGAAATATTTGGTATTTATAATGTCATATATTTATGAAAAAATACTAATACTAAAAACTACCTAAAACCCTAGCTAAACCCTTAAAAAGACCCGATGGAGAAAATAAGCTTGGAGAGCTATCCATATGAAATAGTTTGACCATGAAAGTTATTTTAACTTGCAATTTATTTAATTTATATCCATCCCATACTTTTTATCTATATGTAGTTATATGAATTTGGTGTGCAATATGGTTTTTTTTTACCATTTTTTGTGCTTTGTAGGTTCTAAAAGAGGTCTGAAGATGTAATCAAAGTTGAGAGGAAGATATATACTTAATATAGCTCATTATTTACATATTATTCTTTTAAAAATATCTATGTGTTCAAATAATAGCTCTCATCTCAACCAGTCAAAACTACGATAGTGAACACAATGGTGAGAAGGGTGAAAAATTCAAGTGTGAGCCATTTTAAGGTGTACCTAAGAAGTATAATGACATGAAAAGTCTTTAAAAGTGTCATCCACTCCCTTCCATGAATTTTAATTAAAAAACAAATGCAATTTTAAAGCCAAGTGTGAGGAGTGGTTGAAGAAGGAATTTTTTAGATTATAGGTAGTGATGGCTTCCTTCTAGGAGATTCCATATGAGTAAGACTAGACACAATTCATGGAGATGAATTTATGAAATACTTATGTATCATACCAATAATTAGGCCTATCCATAATTAGTTTTGGGGTGTTCAAGAAGGTCAAAATTAAATTTTTTGAGCTAGAATGAGGAGTTTATTGACATTTTTCATAACTTTCATGACTTGTATAGATACTTGGACTTCCTAAAATTGTATTTATAGTTTATGATATATTTATTATGTATATTTAAACTATTTTATTAGATTTATATGTTTCTAAGTGACCTTTAGACTTCTATTATCTCTCCCTTCTTCCAAATGCTATAAATATTGACTTTTTTGGTTATTTTGGGTAGCCTCTATTAGTTGATGGTGAAACCTTGGACAATTTTGTACTTTAATGTCTATTGAAGAAATAAATTTTTTAATTTGAATACTTACATGTTGTATAATTGAGTGTTATTACAATCTTGTTGGTCATGTCTAGTAGAAGATGATATTTTCTAGCATGTTATCCTTGATTGTTCACCAAGTATGCAAAATAGTTAATATTACAGGTCTTTGTTAGTGTTCTATTTTAAGTGTATAAGTTTTTTAGAAGTGGTTCATGACTGTATTCTCCAAAAGAAACATTCATTACCATCTTAATTATCAAAATACATTTTGAACCTAGTATATGAAACATTGATGTAACAATCTGTCTTGTGTTGTAAGTTTTGTGTCAAGAAATATTTTATTTTCTCTAAGTATCATAATTTAATTCAATAGGAGGAAATTAAATATTGGTTCATCACCTTTTATTTTTCTTAGTTTTTGTTTTTAACCTTTTTCATTCAAATTTGATAAATAGGAGAGTGTTTCAAAGAGTTCATCAAGGTAACTATCCCTTCTAGAGATCCATATCACCAAATTATTTACCCATAAAAAGTGAGATGTTTACATTACACCACTTTGATAGGTCTAACTAGGCATATCCTCAATGGATTCAAATCCAAGTGATAATAGGTATATGGTGTTATATTTCACACTATGTTTTTTTTGATATGATATTGTATAAATGATGTTTCATGCTTTAAATATCATGATTCAATTAACAAGTAAGATATATGCTTGTTATAATGAAATAATGGCTTAGTTTTATCTCTTAGTTACTTAGTTAAGAACATAAGTATTTTAAATTATGTGATATGTTATAAAAATAATTATTTTATTATTTGAGAATGCACATATTTTATGAGGCTATTACATGTCATATATAAATAATCCAACAAGTATATACATACTGATCAAATGATAAATGTGACACACACACACATGTATATGTATATATACATATACATACATACATATTATTGAGATATGTTCCTAGTGTTGGTTATAAGGCATTAATATTATCATTGATGTTAAAGTCAAGTTGAATGTCTCTCATATCAAAAGTCAAAGTTGATGTCATGCTAGGTGAAATGGTGTGTGTTTTGAGAGAAAATTTGAAGGCAACCTAATATCCTTTCTGAGGTTTGATGATATGTCAAAATCAGGTACAAGGTTCAAAGGAAGCATCTTGGTTGAGCCCTAAGTTATTAAGAGCATACAAGGTAAGCAAATGTGTAAACAAGTACTCATGAGGTCCTAATACAAGGTTGTGATGAGACTAAGATAAAACTAATAAGTATATTTAGAATCAAGTTTTAAAATTTATATCATTAAGTAGCCATCATGTTTTTATCCAAACTCTGAGCACTAGACATGTTGAGTAGCCTATCCTAGTTCTATGAGAAAATGTATGCATGGTGCATGATGAAACTTTGTGTTTTAGGTAGTATAGGCATAGGTAAGTTATATTACTATGATAACATATGAAAAAATAAAATAACCTTTCAATATGAGTTTAAAAAACAATAATAAATCTTAGTTCCTATATAAAGATAACTAGTGAAATGTTGTAGGCTTGATGCCTTAATGAGATAAGCCTAATATCTTGGTGAGTTGAGCCATTAGATACTTATGTAATCAAGTTTAATATTATAATATAAATTTATGATGTTTTATGCCATTTTGATGAAGTTTTTAACATAGTAAAATAATCACCAAGTTGTGTTCATATCTAGATAGGACTAGTGGTATAAGGACTAAGTGCACAAAGTGACCTATAGTGATCTAATGATAGGACAAGTTCATTTCCATGGATACAAAATAAATTGATAAAAATTTAAAAAAAATTATAGGTCATTTTATTTATGTTGACAAAATTTTTAGTCATGGCCTATAGGAGAAATTAATATTCTTGATGATAAAGTTAGCTACGTGCACAAAAAAGGGTGTTGCAGACTCAAGAAGAAGTTTCTCATGGTCATTGGATTTTTAAACCTTTACATTAGGAAATAATAAATTTATGGAAGTTTGGTATGCTCCCTAGATTTAATTCCTTGGAATTGGTTTTATGATAGAGGGGCAATCCTTTATGAGTGATTGTTAAGAAGGTAAGGTAGTCAAAACCCTCCTAAAACCCTTACATAGACCCAATATGTAATATATAATTGGTTATGGATTATAATGGTACAATTGACATATTTTATTTCTATAAAAATGTAAATGACTCTTAAATATATCCTTAGGTGGTTTTGGTTTATCTTAATAGTGAATAGAAGTTTTAGGAAAACCCTTATTTTTAGGGTTTGTAATGATATATGTAGGGTTGACCAGGTTAAAGCATGAAACTAGATGGAATATGATGATAAAGACTCAAATTTTATGATCATGAATGTTTATAGTCAGGTTTATGAGCAAAATTATGCAAAACTAGTCATGGAAGGTAGCATGTTGCTAAATTGGCCTAATGAGTATAACAATGAAAAAACTAGGTAAGAATGAATATAAGTTTAAGGATTAGATATAAAATATTAGGTATGGATAAAAATGCATGAAATAATATTTAAAATACCTATTAATCCTATTTAATTTGTTTGTAAGTGTTTATTATTCCTATATTTAAGTAAAATGTTGTCATCAACTAGCCTATCTAGTGTAGTGGAGTTCATATAGAGTGATATAGTGAGATTAGTTTAAAAGACCAATATTTATACATGAGCATGAAATATATATATCCAAATATGTTATAAGTATGATAAATTTTCAAACAAATCCATTTTAATATCACATAAGATCCCCCATAAGTATTTTACAAGCTAATTTTCTTGCCTGTGTTTTTAGACCTACAAGGACCTTTTCTGTGTGTATGAAAAAGATGTTCCTAAGTCAAATATCACTAAGAAGAATGATCCAATGTTAAAATAGGTGTTTTAAAGTATTAATAGGATCATATGAATTAATTTTTTCTCATTATAATTATGTGATAAATTTTCTAAAGTCAAATGACTTTGATTGTGTTTTGATAGTATTTGGTATTTCTGAGTAAGCTATCTATAGGAATGTTTTTGAAGCCTTTTGGTCTATGTGGTAGATAAAAAATAATTTTGAGAATTTTATTAAGTCATAATTAACATATTAATACTATTTAATTAATATTTTATGTGTAAAATTTGGGTATATGGTCTAAATCTATAGGATAAACTTATAGGCAATGAAAAGGCCTATTGGTGAAGAAACCTAATGGGTAGGTCCAAGTAGTGAAATGGAATAAATGAAGTTGGGGACACAAAATGAACTTATTAATGGTATATTTTAGTAATTTATGAAGTTGTTCATCCATTTCATAAGACAAAATTTATTCCTAAGGTATTAATGGTAATGTGTGGATAGGATAGGCCTAATTACATTAGGTCTCCATTAGGCCTAATAGAGAGATTGGTCCTTATGGACTATGAATCACTAATGTATTATTTTTTTCAATAATTAAACGTGTATAGTGATGTACTTTAATCATAATACATGTTTTTTAAGGATATTTTCCAACCAATGTGGGTAAAATAAATATTTGACTATAAAGGCAAGGCCTAATACGGCTATTTAGACTAGTTAGAGAATTGAGCAAATTGAGAAAAGGACATAGCATTATTATTAATAGGTTGAGGGATTGAATATAATAAAATGAATTATTTTAATATGTTATTAAATTTTAACTATGTTTTTATAAGTTTTGAATAAGATCGATTTATCTAATTTTTCGAAGGAGAGGGCTTATTGAGTGAAAAGGCTTAAGAGGTTGCTTGAGTGAGATTAAAGGAGAAATAATGCAAGATAAGATTGACATATATATTCGAGTTATAAAAAAAATTTCTAAGGTGACTAGATATAATAGTTAACTTGGTTTGTACTAATTTACCTAAGGGGGTTAGAGTCTCCCTACAATATTGAGCTTGCAAAAGACTAGTTGGGGTGGGTGCTCAGCTAGGTAGGGGTTGGATCTCCTTGTGAAGTTGGTGATTCACTTAAATTTGGGTATTTAAACTATAGGAGAGTATTCCATGTGCATGGTTAAATTGATTTTATTCCCCAAGAAGGTTTCTCAAATAACTCTAGTGTTCTCTTATGATTTTTTTGTATATTTGCTTAAATATACATTAATCTTTCATGTGAGTGAGTGTTTTAAGGAAATTTTAATTGAACTAAATATACAAATGTTGAGAAATTAATTCACCCCCATCTCAATAGTATTTATTCTAAAATTTGGTATCATAGTGGGTCCTTTGAGTAAGGTCTTACAACCTAAAGGATATTCTAAACAAGGTAAGATGCCTAGTCAAACATAAGGTGGCTTCTCCACAAGCAAAGCTCCATTGTTGAATGGATCCAATTATGATTTATAGAGTGTGAGAATGAGGACATATCTAATGTCTCAAGGTCATGATGTTTGGTATTCAGTCTTAGATGGGTATACTAAACCCCATATTCCTCTTATGGATGTATTAGGAAAGGAAGCCAATGATAACAACTCAAAAGCAATAAATGGGATTATGTGTGGTCTATTTGAATAAAAATTTATGAAGGTTATGCAATTTATATCTACCAAAGAAATGTGGGATATGATAGGTATTTTAAGATTTGATACAAATATTTAACTCATGTAAACTCATAGTAAATTCATATAAAGAGATAATAATAAATATGGAATAATACATATTTATAGGAATACCATCCTATAATACCTCAGCTAATTTCTCTCACCTAAAAAACATTCAAAATTATTATAATAGTGTAAACCTAAATATGATATATTGTTATAAGATATAATACTATATCTAACAATATAATATTTTAAATTACTATATTACCATACAGTTATAACCAACTTATTACTATTTACCACTCAATAAATATCAACTATTACTATTTACCTCATAGTAATTATCCCATGTAAAAATTATCGATAAAATTCACCCCACTAATGTTGACATGATACAACATAACTCTTTTTTATATTGTAACATGCTACATAGGCTTGCCTCATAATCTAGATCAAATAAAGGCATGCAAACTTCAAATTGGCTAACTATCTTATTGCACATGACTACAACTATGTGAAGGAATGCATCCTACATTTACTCTATGAAAAGAACACACTTGACTTTCCACTAGTGGATCATCTTCATTAATAAGAAAGGTAGTCAGAGGATTGTTACACTATTAAAAGTTTATCTACCTTTTTACATCTACAGTTTTCTAGCTCAACCACCAGCCCTTTCCAAATCTATGAGTGTTGCAATAAACTTAGAGACACACTCTATAATTTTTTCTACTAGGAGTTAAAACATCATAATTTTGTTTGCATCTTCTACAAACCAAACTGGAACTGAAAAACACACACACTGAATGTCATATTTGATCTTGTAAGAAATCAACTTCTTACTTGTATCCACTATGTATGATCATGCCACTCAATCTTCCACAAAAAAGAAGAATGCCATTGCCACTAGTAGTGCTCCTTAACTTTATCCAGTTTGGTTCTAAATGGAAAATGGAACATTGCTCTATGTTCCCCTCTCACAATGTGAACATTTCCAAAAGACACACCACACAACTAAATAACAAATGCACACCACACAAATGTGTCATCAAAACAAGTGAGTAGCCTCATTTTTTATGAATGATGATAGGTCACAAGTCACCTGGAGCCTCTTATGCCTCTATCCTCTAATGGATTTTTACTCATTTAAAAAATGTGTCAGTGAAGCTTAGCTACATGTATTTTTTTAATGGAAATCCCCCCATAATATGGATGTTGTATACAATCAAAAATACATCCATAACTCTTTTTTTGAGTGGTACTATGCCAACAAGTTTGATAGCATAGCTAAAAATGATAGGGTCAACACCCCAACCTATAATTAATTTTTGAGGCCCACCTCTAACATAGACACAAGGGGACAAGCACCTCAAAACTTGGTACCACCCCTCAACAGATTTACTATGAGATGGTAATGTACTTCCTCAAGTATTGTGGCATAGAGAATGCCATGGAGCATGTGATGAAGTGTGAGTTGTAGTGATGTGATTGAGGTATCACTCATCCCGAGGATAAGGCAACCTAGTTTGTGATCACTTTTCTAGATCATGCCCATACCTGGTATCAAAAATTTGATCCAAACTAGGCTAGGGTTGATTACAATATGTTAAAAGAAGCCTTTTTGAAAGAGTTTGATATCCTTGAGTTTAAGCAACAAAGCATTATAACACTAAATAAAATCAGCCAAGGGTTATTTGAAAGCATGAATTTATATGATGTATGATTTAAAACTCTTCTCTTGAAGCTTTTATATGACATTGACCCTTCGCAGCATACCCAATGGTTTATGAGAGGCCTACTGGTACCATTTCGATGAGCATTGTCCATGAAGACCTTTACCGACCCTTGTGAAGTGCTTGAAGCCATGTTATAGACCAAGGTAGTAGGTAGTGCCAATACTAGGATCAACCCATTTATGGAGGTGTAGATCATGTTAATAGCCTCCTAGATATAGAAGCTGACTAGTAGTTTGGCACATGGCACTCATGGTGGATTATGGTGTACTGACTATGAGATGGAGGAGAATAATAAGAACAATTGCTTACAAATAAATGCCCATGCCTTAATCCTTAATTGTGAAATTTTTCATGGACCATATGACTCTCATAACTATCCTCTACTATAATGTGCTAATCAAATGAACATTACTATTTATTGCAAGGTGTGCAATGCTTATACACACTCAACAACAGACTATTGAGTCATCAATGAGATGTGCCAAAACATGGAAAGAATCATAAGGCAAGTGATGACATTAGCTGGTAGCTAGGTGGGTCAAGGAAATTGGGATATAGCTAGCAAAACATGGGTTATGAAAACCAGTAAGGCATGCATGGGTGAGGAAGAGGCTGTGGTGAAGTAATATTCCCACCATGATCATGATACAAATGTGGGTTGACTAAGCACTATTAGCATGATTTCCCCATCTAATAAACATGAAATTATTTTTAAGGACCACATGTAGTTGAATAATGTACAGACTTGTATAAAATATGGACTCAGGGTTGGCCTAGTGTAGGTAGAGGAGCATCCATGGTGAGACACAAGTCCAAAGAGGCAAGCTAGGATCCCAATCCAAAAAAAACTCACAAATAGTTACATAAGGTGTAGGTCATGACCCAAAGTCATTTTATTACTCATCCACCTATTGTGCTAACCCAATATCTATGCTTGGAGTATGATGAGTCAAGTTGCATTGAGTGCATAGCACAACTTGAGCCAAAATTTGTGCCCTAGCTTAACTATATGTGATAAAAGGATATCCTACAATAATCCATGATCATGATATAAAATTTATAGGGTGAACTAAAATTGGATAGATATATAGAGGCATAAGCCACCACTTTATATAGAAGACAAGACAACCAAGAGATTGAAGTATAATAGTTGACCAAGATCTTATACCTCCTATAAATTGAAGGGATGCTACCCTTGTTGAAAGATCTATTGTTGAAGTGCATAGGGAAGAAGCAAAAATTAGAGGTTATCCCTAAAATTATTGAGGTTATTATGTCATATATGGATTGGGCACATGAAATAAGGCATACTCAAAATGTCGAGTATGACCAATACTTATTGATAGATGCCACCATCAATGGCTAGTCAGTTTGTGAATTACTAGTTGATATGGGCATACAAGTTTATTTTATGACCCAAATCTCCTAAGAAAATATGGCGCAGCCATCCTTGATGCCTTCACCTCATATTATATTCATGGATAATAAAACTTGAGCATGACCTATTAGGATCTTGAAGGGTTCCATTTTAGATATCATGGGTGCCAAGTTCCAAGCTAACTTCAAGGTCATCAAGTTGGCAGAACATGACAACTCTCTAATACTCTCGAGAAGGACATGGTGATATACTAACAATGAAAAAATGTGATTTAAGAAGTGATACATAAATTTTGAGAATGAAAAAGAAAGGGAGGTGATCCCTATGTCAAGTGATTAAGGGCCCCCATATGTGGAGAGTGTTAAAATTCAGGAAGAGATCAAAACCACATTTATAACATCATGATGCAAGGCACAAAGAAGCTCAACCCTAGTGACTAGGGCATGATCGAATGAGAGGATGGAAAATAATCCTATGATATAACTAATGTAACCTATGAGAGATGGGTTGAAGAGGCCTATGAGGCCACTGACTAAAGGTGTCACCTAGTGCACATAAATGAGCCAAGGCCAGCCAAGATAAGGTTCATTATGATTGAGTGTCCTAAGAAAAAATGGGTTCTCCATGACTAAAATTTGGATAAAAGGGTGATCCAACTAAGTAAGGGGAATCTTGAAGTGCTCTTAAAGTATGCAGGGTGCCATCCCATATAATGTTATGTCCATGACAATGAAGCTTCCATCCCCAAGGAAATAGATCAAATGGGTGCACTAGTGAATACCTTGAAAAACATTATTGCATATTGGTGGGCAGTGTAAAGACCTAGCTTTCCCACATGGTGAGATTTGAAGGCAGAAATATGCACTATTTTTGGCAAGATTAATGAGTACTTTGACATACCTACTTACTCTAGTGATTCTAATCTAATTGTGCATGTGTATCTATGTGAAGAAACCTATACTATCTATAGTGAGAATGTGCAAAGAGGATTATAGGGTCATGAAAAGTCTTTAAAAGTGTCATCCACTCCCTTCCATGAATTTTAATTAAAAAATAAATGCAATTTTAAAGCCAAGTGTGAGGAGTGGTTGAAGAAGAAATTTTTTAGATTATAGGTAGTGATGGCTTCCTTCTAGGAGATTCCATATGAGTAAGACTAGAAACAATTCATGGAGATGAATTTATGAAATACTTATATATCATACCAATAATCAGGCCTATCCATAATTAGTTTTGGGGTGTTCAAGAAGGTCAAAATTAAATTTTTTGAGCTAGAATGAGGAGTTTATTGACATTTTTCATAAGTTTCATGACTTGTATAGATACTTGGACTTCATAAAATTGTATTTATAGTTTATGATATATTTATTATGTATATTTAAACTATATTATTAGATTTATATGTTTCTAAGTGACCTTTAGACTTCTATTATCTCTCCCTTCTTCCAAATGCTATAAATATTGACCTTTTTGGTTATTTTGGGTAGCCTCTATTAGTTGATGGTGAAACCTTGGACAATTTTGTACTTTAATGTCTATTGAAGAAATAAATTTTTTAATTTGAATACTTACATGTTGTATAATTGAGTGTTATTACAATCTTGTTGGTCATGTCTAGTAGAAGATGATATTTTCTAGCATGTTATCCTTGATTGTTCACCAAGTTTGCAAAATAGTTAATATTACAGGTCTTTGTTAGTGTTCTATTTTAAGTGTATAAGTTTTTTAGAAGTGGTTCATGACTGTATTCTCCCAAAGAAACATTCATTACCATCTTAATTATCAAAATACATTTTGAACCTAGTATATGAAACATTGATGCAACAATCTGTCTTGTGTTGTAAGTTTTGTGTCAAGAAATATTTTATTTTCTCTAAGTATCATAATTTAATTCAATAGGAGGAAATTAAATATTGGTTCATCACCTTTTATTTTTCTTAGTTTTTGTTTTTAACCCTTTTCATTCAAAGTTGATAAATAGGAGAGTGTTTCAAAGAGTTCATCAAGGTAACTATCCCTTCTAGAGATCCATATCACCAAATTATTTACCCATAGAAAGTGAGATGTTTCCATTACACCACTTTGATAGGTATAACTAGGCATATCCTCAATGGATTCAAATCCAAGAGATAATAGGTATATGGCGTTATATTTTACACTATGTTTTTTTTGATATGATATTGTATAAATGATGTTTCATGCTTTAAATATCATGATTCAATTAACAAGTAAGATATATGCTTGTTATAATGAAATAATGGCTTATTTTTATCTCTTAGTTACTTAGTTAAGAACCTAAGTATTTTCAATTATGTGATATGTTATAAAAATAATTATTTTATTATTTGAGAATGCACATATTTTATGAGGCTATTACATGTCATATATAAACAATCCAACAAGTATATACATACTGATCAAATGATAAATGTGACACACACACACACACATGTATATGTATATATACATATACATGCATACATATTATTGAGGTATGTTCCTAGTGTTGGTTATAAGGCATTAATATTATCATTGATGTTAAAGTCAAGTTGAATGTCTCTCATATCAAAAGTCAAAGTTGATGTCATGCTAGGTGAAATGGTGTGTGTTTTGAGAGAAAATTTGAAGGCAACCTAATATCCTTTCTGAGGTTTGATGATATATCAAAATCAGGTACAAGGTTCAAAGGAAGCATCTTGGTTTAGCCCTAAGTTATTAAGAGCATACAAGGTAAGCAAATGTGTAAACAAGTACTCATGAGGTCCTAATACAAGGTTGTGATGAGACTAAGATAAAACTAATAAGTATATTTAGAATCAAGTTTTAAAATTGATATCATTAAGTAGCCATCATGTTTTTATCCAAACTCTGAGCACTAGACATGTTGAGTAGCCTATCCTAGTTCTATGAGAAAATGTATGCATGGTGCATGATGAAACTTTGTGTTTTAGGTTAGTACAGGCATAGGTAAGTTATATTACTATGATAACATATGAAAAAATAAAATAACCTTTCAATATGAGTTTAAAAAACAATAATAAATCTTAGTTCCTATATAAAGATAACTAGTGAAATGTTGTAGGCTTGATGCCTTAATGAGATAAGCCTAATATCTTGGTGAGTTGAGCCATTAGATACTTATGTAATCAAGTTTAATATTATAATATAACTTTATGATGTTTTATGCCATTTTGATGAAGTTTTTAACATAGTAAAATAATCATCAAGTTGTGTTCATATCTAGATAGGACTAGTGGTATAAGGACTAAGTGCACAAAGTGACCTATAGTGATCTAATGATAGGACAAGTTCATTTCCATGGATACCAAATAAATTGATAAAATTTAAAAAAAAATTATAGGTCATTTTATTTATGTTTACAAAATTTTAAGCCATAGCCTATAGGAGAAATTAATATTCTTGATGATAAAGTTAGCTACGTGCACAAAAAAGGGTGTTGCAGACTCAAGAAGAAGTTTCTCATGGTCATTGGATTTTTAAACCTTTACATTAGGAAATAATAAATTTATGGAAGTTTGGTATGCTCCCTAGATTTAATTCCTTGGAATTGGTTTTATGATAGAGGGGCAATCCTTTATGAGTGATTGTTAAGAAGGTAAGGTAGTCAAAACCCTCCTAAAACCCTTACATAGACCCAATACGTAATATATAATTGGTTATGGATTATAATGGTGAAATTGACATATTTTGTTTATATAAAAATGTAAATGACTCTTAAATATATCCTTAGGTGGTTTTGGTTTATCTTAATAGTGAATAGAAGTTTTAGGAAAACCCTTATTTTTAGGGTTTGTAATGATATATGTAGGGTTGACCAGGTTAAATGAAACTAGATGGAATATGATGATAAAGACTCAAATTTTATGATCATGAATATTTATAATCAGTTTTATGAGCAAAAACATGCAAAACTAGTCATGGAAGGTAGCATATTGCTAAATTGGCCAAATGAGTATAACAATGAAAAAACTAGGTAAGAATGAATATAAGTTTAAGGATTAGATATAAAATATTAGGTATGGATAAAAATGCATGAAATAATATTTAAATACCTATTTATCCTATTTAATTTGTTTGTAAGTGTTTATTATTCCTATATTTAAGTAAAATGTTGTCATCAACTAGCCTATCTAGTGTAGTGGAGTTCATATAGAGTGATATAGTGAGATTAGTTTAAAAGACCAATATTTGTACATGACCATGAAATATATATATCCAAATATGTTATAAGTATGATAAATTATCAAACAAATCCATTTTAATATCACATACGATCCCCCATAAGTTTTTTACAAGCTAATTTTCTTGCCCGTGTTTTTAGACCTACAAGGACCTTTTCTGTGTGTATGAAAAAGATGTTCCTAAGTCAAATATCACTAAGAATAATGATCCAATGTTAAAATAGGTGTTTTAAAGTATTAATAGGATCATATGAATTAATTTTTTCTCATTATAATTATGTGATAAATTTTCTAAAGTCAAATGACTTTGATTGTGTTTTGATAGTATTTGGTATTTCTGAGTAAGCTATCTATAGGAATGTTTTTGAAGCCTTTTGGTCTATGTGGTAGATAAAAAATAATTTTGGGAATTTTATTAAGTCATAATTAACATATTAATACTATTTAATTAATATTTTATGTGTAAAATTTGGGTATATGGTCTAAATCTATAGGATAAACTTATAGGCAATGAAAAGGCCTATTGGTGAAGAAACCTAATTGGTAGGTCCAAGTAGTGAAATGGAATAAATGAAGTTGGGGACACAAAATGAACTTATTAATGGTATATTTTAGTAATTTATGAAGTTGTTCATCCATTTCATAAGACAAAATTTATTCCTAAGGTATTAATGGTAATGTGTGGATAGGATAGGCCTAATTACATTAGGTCTCCATTAGGCCTAATAGAGAAATTGGTCCTTATGGACTATGAATCACTAATGTATTATTTTTTTCAATAATTAAACGTGTATAGTGATGTAATTTAATCATAATACATGTTTTTTAAGGATATTTTCCAACCAATGTGGGTAAAATAAAGATTTGACTAGAAAGGCAAGGCCTAATACGGCTATTTAGACTAGTTAGAGAATTGAGCAAATTGAGAAAAGGACATAGCATTATTATTAATAGGTTGAGGGATTGAATATAATAAAAGGAATTATTTTAATATGTTATTAAATTTTAACTATGTTTCTATAAGTTTTGAATAAGATCAATTTATCTAATTTTTCCAAGGAGAGGGCTTATTGACTGAAAAGGCTTAAGAGGTTGCTTGAGTGAGATTAAAGGAGAAATAATGCAAGATAAGATTGACATATATATTTAAGTTATAAAAAAAATTTCTAAGGTGACTAGATATAATATTTAACTTGGTTTGTACTAATTTACCTAAGGGGGTTAGAGTCTCCCTACAATATTGAGCTCGCAAAAGACTAGTTGGGGTGGGTGCTCAGCTAGGTAGGGGTTGGATCTCCTTGTGAAGTTGGTGATTCACTTAAATTTGGGTATTTAAACTATAGGAGAGTAGTCCATGTGCATGGTTAAATGGATTTTATTCCCCAAGAAGGTTTCTCACATAGCTCTAGTGTTCTCTTATGATTTTTTTGTATATTTGCTTATATATACATTAATCTTTCATGTGAGTGAGTGTTTTAAGGAATTTTTAATTGAACTAAATATAAAAATCTTGAGAAAATAATTCACCCCCATATCAATAGTATTTATTCTAACATTTGGTATCATAGTGGGTCCTTTGAGTAAGGTCTTACAACCTAAAGGATATTCTAAACAAGGTAAGATGCCTAGTCAAACATAAGGTGGCTTCTCCACAAGCAAAGCTCCATTGTTGAATGGATCCAATTATGATTTATAGAGTGTGAGAATGAGGACATATCTAATGTCTCAAGGTCATGATGTTTGGTATTCAGTCTTAGATGGGTATACTAAACCCCATATTCCTCTTATGGATGTATTAGGAAAGGAAGCCAATGATAACAACTCAAAAGCAATAAATGGGATTATGTGTGGTCTATTTGAATAAAAATTTATGAAGGTTATGCAATGTATATCTACCAAAGAAATGTGGGATATGATAGGTATTTTAAGATTTGATACAAATATTTAACTCATGTAAACTCATAGTAAATTCATATAAAGAGATAATAATAAATATGGAATAATACATATTTATAGGAATACCATCCTATAATACCTCAGCTAATTTCTCTCACCTAAAAAACATTCAAAATTATTATAATAGTGTAAACCTAAATATGATATATTGTTATAAGATATAATACTATATCTAAAAATATAATATTTTAAATTACTATATTACCATACAGTTATAACCAACTTATTACTATTTACCACTCAATAAATATCAACTATTACTATTTACCTCATAGTAATTATCCCATGTAAAAATTATCGATAAAATTCACCCCACTAATGTTGACATGATACAACATAACTCTTTTTTATATTGTAACATGCTACATAGGCTTGCCTCATAATCTAGATCAAATAAAGGCATGCAAACTTCAAATTGGCTAACTATCTTATTGCACATGACTACAACTATGTGAAGGAATGCATCCTACATTTACTCTATGAAAAGAACACACTTGACTTTCCACTAGTGGATCATCTTCATTAATAAGAAAGGTAGTCAGAGGATTGTTACACTATTAAAAGTTTATCTACCTTTTTACATCTACAGTTTTCTAGCTCAACCACCAGCCCTTTCCAAATCTATGAGTGTTGCAATAAACTTAGAGACACACTCTATAATTTTTTCTACTAGGAGTTAAAACATCATAATTTTGTTTGCATCTTCTACAAACCAAACTGGAACTGAAAAACACACACACTGAATGTCATATTTGATCTTGTAAGAAATCAACTTCTTACTTGTATCCACTATGTATGATCATGCCACTCAATCTTCCACAAAAAAGAAGAATGCCATTGCCACTAGTAGTGCTCCTTAACTTTATCCAGTTTGGTTCTAAATGGAAAATGGAACATTGCTCTATGTTCCCCTCTCACAATGTGAACATTTCCAAAAGACACACCACACAACTAAATAACAAATGCACACCACACAAATGTGTCATCAAAACAAGTGAGTAGCCTCATTTTTGATGAATGATGATAGGTCACAAGTCACCTCGAGCCTCTTATGCCTCTATCCTCTAATGGATTGTTACTCATTTAACAAATGTGTCAATGAAGCTTAGCTACATGTATTTTTTTAATGGAAATCCCCCCATAATATGGATGTTGTATACAATCAAAAATACATCCATAACTCTTTTTTTACAATTTTGACTCTTAACTTATTTGATTTTGACAAAAAATACTCACTTACCAAAATAGCTTTTAAGGATCCTAATTTTGACAACTTAAAACTATGACTTAAAAAGCTCATATTGATCAATTGATTGAAAAAGTAACTAGACTAATATAAAACCCTACCTATGACATCAATCAGACCTAATTTGACTATTGAATCAACTCAGTGACATTACTTAAATACTATAAAACTAAATATTATAAAAACTAAAACTTTAATAAAAATTAAACATTACATGATGATACAAAGCAAGGAAATTACAAAATTAATCAAATATTACTTTTCTAACACAACTATAATTACCTAAAAAACCTATATTGATTTAATAACATAAATGACTCCTCATAACAATAAAATAGAATGATAATTATTTTAGCTCACTTTGAGATGTACTCTGATCCAAATGTAATGATTAAAATGTCAAGTGAAAGAATGATTCATGGCTAATGCATAAAATATACATTTAAAGCTAGTAGAAGCTTATAGAGAATAGTGTAGATCTTACCATGAGATAAGTGGATGAAAGTGGATAGAAGACTCCGTATGAATTGAAAAAAATATTATCTTGGAATAGTTGGTCATAGAATGTGAGGGCTTGGACATTGATCATGAAATTAGAAAACCATGAGTAACTCACCAAGTTTCATAGATAGTTCTAATGACCAATTTAAAACTAGATTTGTCACAAAGCTCAAAGTAATGATGTAGCCTTAAATGAGAAAAATCCAAAAAATAAATAAATAAGGTCTATATTGATCAAAACTATTGATTTTTATAGGTATGTCTAAGATTGAATCACATTCAATTTGAAACATGAGATGCAAGATGGAGAATGTCATTTGAGAGTTTAAACACCTAGTCAAATCTACAAAATCCAAGCAAAGAGAGGATAAAACAAATGTGGACAAAAATATATAAACAACTCATATAAATAATGAGGTCTCTCACACATGAAGGTAATAACTCAATGACTTTGAAATAGCTGAGCACACTCAAATTTTAAGTATAATAACATATTTCTCTTACCAAACCTTTTAACTACACACTTCTACAAAAAATATTCTATAAAACTAAAAAAACTCAATAGATACAAAAATAATTGCAAACACACCATCTAGAAGATCTTCTCATTCACAAGAGAAAAGTTTAGAACAACTACTCCTCTTTTTATTCTAAACCTCAATCAGAGAAACCTACTCTAATACCAATGATAGGTATTTTAAGAGATAATACAAAGATTTAACTCATGCAAAGTCACAACAAATTCATACAGAGAGATTTATTCTAACACAAATTTTATGCATAAACTAAATTATATAATCAATATGAAATAATACATATTTATAGGAATACCATCTTATAATCTCTCAGTTGATTTATCTCACCTAAAATACCTCCAAAACTCTTATAATAATGCAAACCTAAATATGATATATTGTTATAAGATATAAAAATATATCTAACAACATAATATTATAAATTAACATATTAACCATACGGTTATAACCAACCTATTACTATTTATCACTTAGTAAATATCAACTATTACTATTTACCTCATAGTAACTATCCCATGTAAACATTATTCATAATAGGATAAATTTAAAACTATTCATGAAGGTGACTCCAAATTCAAATTGGCCAAGTTGTAAACTCATATATGACAATTTGAAAGTCTAAAAATAAATGAAGATGATACCATTTATGCCTATTTGTTGAGGGTTGATGAGGTGGTCAACCTCACAAGTGGTCTAGGATAAGAATTAAAAGAAACTATTATTATTCAAAAAATTTTAAGCTATATAACCTCCATATTTGATTCCATGGTATATGTTGTTGAGGAAATGTAGGATCTAGATAAGTGAGAGATGAATGGACTTCATGGAACTATAAAGTCCTTTTATATGATGACAGATGAAGGAAGATGTACAAAGAAGGAAGATGCATTCAAGGTAGAAAAGAAGCAAAAGGAGAATAAGAGACAAGATAAGAAGGATAAAGATAATGATGAATCTAAAATTGATGATGATGAGTCTATAGATTTATTCATAAGGAAGCTGAAGATAGGCTCAGTTAAATACAAGGGTAAATTACCGTTCAAATGTTTTAATAATGGAGAGATAGGACATTTTAATAACAAATTCCCTTATAAAAACTAGGCTAAGATTGACGATGAGCATGATTAAGGTCATGGTGATGAAAAAAGTTCCTACAAGACTAATAAGATAAATAAAAGATTTAGAATATATGATAACAAAAAAAGGTTTTTCATAAACAAAAGGAGTCTTTACACCAAGGAATATTGCATCTCATCTAATGAGAGTGAGAGAAGTGATTTAGAGAGTGATCATGAAGATGATGGACCTGATGTCAATGAGGTTCTCTTCATGGATGAAGAAGCAAGATTCTCAAATCAATAATAATGCATATAGATTGGAGGTTTTATTGGTGATTCACATGAATAAGGTGATGAAGTGGATCTTAAAGTTGAGTTGATGAATACTCTATCATAATTGAAGATGGTCAAGAAAAAGAATAGGGTGATGAGATACCTTATAAAATACTATGAGGAGAAAACCAAATTTTTTGAAGCTAGACTAAGTAACAATTCTAGGGAGAAATAGAAAATAATAAAACAAGTGGAAATTCAACTTGAAATTGTAACTATAGGCCTAAAATCAAAAGATGAATAATGTGCAAGGTATGTAGATGAAGTGAAATCTTTGATAGCTGGATTGAAACAAGCATCAGATAAGGTTAAGTCCTTTTTAATATTTTAAAAGATCCCTAATGATCTAGATAACTTTATAAGTATTTAAAATAGTGTTGATGATAAGATAGGTCAATAATCAAGAGGACACAAATGAAGTTAAGAAGGTCAATAATCAACCTAAGAAGGATGGTGCTGATAGAATGAAGGCCAACACTTTTAGTCAACCTAATACTATAGGGTATGATAATAATTTCAATGGCTATTATTATTATTCATGTAACCAATTTTATCATAGAGAGAGACATTTAAGAAGGCCCTTCAAGACTGAAGTTTCATGGAACTATGAGGAAAATAATCATCTAAGAGGTATGGGTTATAGTGTATTTCCACATATAAGGATAACTTGTTTCAATTATCATAAGGTTGGTCACATTTAAAGTACTATAAATATGATTTATCAACATAAGATAAGAAATTTTAGGCTTTTAGAACACAAGAAATAAACACCAAGTGGAAACCTAAGATAACCAAGGTGGATAACTAGTTTGCATGTTAAAATGGATTGTTTGCTATGGCAGAGAAAAATCAAGATGCAAATGAATGCCACAAAGTTTATCTATTAACATAATTTGTTGATGAAGGAAATAGGATCAATGAATCAGGACAAAATATTTCTCAAGCAAAGACTGAATAAGTAAACACAGAAGAACAAATCAAACATAGGAGGATTATGAAGGAAGTTTAGTCTTATAAAGACATGGAGATTTGGAAATCTCCTGAAATCATGTTCTATCTCTCTAGATAAGAGGTGATTCCTTTAGGCTTCATTAAGGTAGTCAACTAACAATAAATAAGCATGAAGGATGATCGATCATATAGGGAGCCTTATAGTCTTGATGATACCTTTAAACTCAAGGTTTAGTCAAAGAAAACATGTTATAAGTGTAATCACAAGTGACAAGTCACAAAAAGTTTGTATGATGAATTGATCAAACCAAGTCACATTTTTGAAAATGTATTGAATCTTCATGGTGACAAAGGAATTCAATTTTGCCTCATGAGTTAAATTGTGAGCCTAGTTTATGTTTAAGAAAGGTTTGATGAAGCTTGTTTCCCTAGGTCTAAGGATCAAATAACTACCAAGAAGGTGAACCTTTGTCATTAGTGTCAAAGGGGGAGATAGGTTTTGTTTCAAGTTAAAGTATTAGAGAATGATATGAATTATTAGGAATGTTTTCCATCAATGAAAAACTAGGGTATTTTTAAGGTATGTTTCTAATGTTTGTATTAAGTCATTAATACTATCATTTATGTCAAAGTCAAGTTTAATGTCTCTCATATCAAAAGTTAGAGTTCATGTGATTCTTGGTGAAGTGGTGCGTGACTAAGAAGTTTTGTTTCTATTTTGGGAGAAAATTTTAAGGTAACTTGATATCCTTTTTGACGTTTGATGATATGTCAAGATCAGGTACAAGGTTCAAATGAAGCATCTTGGTTGAGCCCTAAGTTTTGAAGAGAATACAAGGTAAGCACATGAGTCAACAAGTCCTCATGAGGTCCTAATAAAAGGTTGTGATGAGACTAAGACAAAACTCATAAGTGTATTTAGAATGAAGTTTTAATATTTATACCATTAAACATCCATCTTATTTTTATCCAAGCTCGAATCATTAGACATCTTGAGTAGCCTAGTCTAGCTCTATGAGAAAATGTATGCATGGTGCATGATGAAACTTTATGTTTTAGGTTAGTATAGAAATAGATAAGTTATATAAGTTATGATAACATGGGAAATAATCAAATAACCTTTTAATATTATTTCAAATTAAAATAATAAATCGTAGTTCCTGTATAAAGAGACCTAGTGAGAAGTTGTGAGCTTTATGCCTTAGTGAGATAAGCCAGATATATTGGTGAGATGAGCCATTAGAGACCTATGTAAGAAAGTTTGATAGTATAAGATAAATTTATAATTTTTTATGACATGTATACGAATTTTTTAAGATAGTACAATAAGTTTCAAGTTATATTTGTAGGCATGATAGGATTAATAGTATAAGCCCTGAGTGCACAAAGTGACCTATAGTGATCTAGTGAGAGGACAAGTTCATTTCCATGGATAAAAGATATATTGAGATAATTTAAAGAGGTGTGATAGGTCATGTCATGCATGTTGACAAAATTTTATGTCACATCTTATAAGATAAAGCAATATTGTTGATGATAAAGTTGATTGTGTGTACAAAAAAGGGTGTTGTAGACCCGAGAAGAAGTTTATCATGTTTGTTGGCTTATGAAACCTTTGAATTAGGAAATGATAACTTCATGGAATTTGGGGAAGGTCCCTATCTTTAATTCCTTGGCATTGGGTTTAAGATTAAGGGACAATCCTTTATGAATTATATCAAAGAAGCTAAGGTAGTCAAAACCCTCTTAAAACCCTTACATAGACTCAATCGGAAATATATAGTTTTTTATAGCTCATAATGGTCAAATTGACCTATTTTATTGATTGGAACATTTAAATGACTCTTCACAGTCTCCTTATGTTGTTTTTTTGTCTTAACAAAGCTATTATAAAACCCTTATTTATAAGGTTTTTGATGTTACAGGTAAGGTTGACCAAGTCAAAGCATCCAACTATACAGAGGATGATTATCAAGACTCATATTTTATTATAATGAAATTTTGTAAGTATAATTTTCATGAAAATTATGCAAAATTAGTCATGGAAGGTAGCCTATCACTAAACTGGGCTAATGAGAAAACTAGGGAAAAATGAATATATGCTTAGGTATTGGTTTCAGAGGGTTAGGGATCAGTTAAAATGCTTGGGGTTATAATTATATACCTATTAATACTATTTAATTAGTGTTTAATTATTGATGATGCTTATATTCAAGTAAAATGTTGTCATCAAACTAGTCTATCTAGTGTAGTGGAGTCTATATAAAGTGACATAATGAGATTTGTCTATAAGACCAATATTGATAAATGACCATGAAATACATGTCTCCATAGATGTTATAATTATGTTAAAGGTTAATAAATATATATTTTAATATCATAGAAGTTCCCCCACAAGTGTTCTACAATATGATTTTCTTGACTATGTTTTTTTGACATACAAGAAACTTTCTTATGTGTATGAAAAAGATGTTTCTATGTAAAATCCCACTAAGATGAATGATCCAAAGTTATTATAGGTGTTATTAAGGAATAATAGGATAATTTTAATGAATTTTTTCTCATTATGAGTCCTTGATCAAGTTTTTAGAGTCAAATGACATTGACTATGTTTTGATAGCATTTGGTGTTTCTATGTAAGCTATCTACAAGAGTGTTCTTAAAGCCTTTTGGTCTATGTGTGGATATGAAATAATATTGAGAAGTTTATTAATTAATAATGAACTTATTAATATTATTTAATGAATTTTTTTGTGCCAAAATTGGGTACATGGTCAAAATTTACAAGATAGACTTATAGGTAGTGAAAATTCCTGTTGGTGAAGAAACCTAATTGGTAGGTTCAAGTAGTGAAATGGAATAAATGAAGTTGGGGACACAAAAACAAATTATAAAGGTTATATTAGAGGCATGTATGAAGTTTTTCATCTATTTTTTAGAATATAAAGTGTTACTAGGGGTCTGAATGGTAATATGTGTATAGGATATACCTAATTACATTAGGTCTCCATTAGCCCTAATAGAGAAATTGGTCTTTATGGACTATGGTTGACTAATGTATTGTTTATTTAAGTAATTAAAAGTGTATAGTGATATATTTTAATAATAATAATAAAAGTGTGATAAGGATATTTTCTAACAAATATAGGTGAAACAAATATTTGAGTATAAAGGCAATGCCTAATAAGGCTATTTGGACTAGTTAGAGAATTGAACAATTTGAGCAAAGGACATAGTGTTTTTAAGGAATAGGTTGATATATTTAATATCATCATAAGACTTATTTGAATATTTTATTAATGTTTACCTATGTTTATATATGTTTTAAACAATATCAATTGATCTTATATTTCTAAGGAGATGGCTTTTTGAGCGAGAAAGCCTAAGATTTTGCTTGAGTAAAATTGAAGGATAAAGAATGAAAGAGAAGAGTATCATATATAGTTGAGTCATCAATAGGTGTTTTAAGGTGACCATAAATAAGATATAACTTGGTTGGTGATAAGTTACCTAAGGAGGTTGGAGCCTCCTTGTAATATTGAGGTTACAAAAGACTAGTGTGGCTGCTCAACTAGGTAGGTGTTGGAGCTCCTTGTGAAGTTGGTGCTTCACTAAAATTTGAATCTTGAAATTATAGGACAATATTAAATGTGTATGGTTTAGTGTTTTTTATTCCCCAAGATGGTTTCCCACATAAATTTAGTGTTTTCTCATGATTTCCTTGTATAGTCGCTTATGTATGTATTAATTTTTCATGTGAGTGAATGTTTCATGGAATGTTGATTTGAATTGAATAGACAAATGTTGAACAACTAATTCACACCCACTCTCAATAGTTTCTATTCCAACACATATATGTATGTATGTATCTACATATACATATATATACACATATGCATACACACATATATACATACATATGTATGTATATATGTGTATGTGTGTTTATATATATTTATGTATGTATGTATATGTATATGTATGTATGTATGTAAGTATGTATCTATGTATCTATGCATATATATATATATATATATATATATATATATATGTACACACACACACACACGCACACACACACGCGCGCGCGAACACACACACACACACACACACACACACACACACACACACACACACACACAACTGATGTTTACTTCCAATTGATAGGAGAGAAAAACATGGAGGATTAAAACATGTGGGATAAAAACATATAGTAAGTCCTACAAATATACCATAAGGGCTTAAGAAAGATAGTTTTTGGATATGGATTAATGTAAAATGTGTTTATGATATTTTAAATTGATTCATAATATTTTGATACTTATAAGTTCTGAACAAACCTTTAAATGTAAAAAAAATGTGCAAAAAAGGTTATTAAAAAAAAAGAATATAAAGGCCAAGAGGATATTTTTTATTCTAAATTTTTCCAACTTTGAATTGCATGATAAATGAAATGTAGGTGTTGTGTGGACACACTTACAACTAGAACATATAAAAAAAAATATTTTTTATGTTAAATTTAATTATTTGATTCTTCAAGTTGTTTAATAAGAGAGTCCTAAAGTTTACAAACCAAAACTTAACTTTCATGCAAAATCATGGGTTAATGATAATAAAATTAAATTCTAATAGTAAAAAAATATTAATATTATGTCCATGATGTACATAACAAGTCACATGGGTCCATCATACTTTTATATTTATCAACATATTTGGATTAAGTAAATTGTTATCTAATTCTGACAAACTGATAAGTAAAACAAGAATTTATAAAATATGTAATAATTACAAAAGAATAATATGGAACTCTCTATTTAAATAAATATTTTTAAGATGGGAAAATAAAAAAATATAAATAATGTAGCTATATCTTAGATTTGATAGACTAAAAAAAACTTCTTGATTGACTATGGGACTATGTGAGGCCAATGTGAACCATAGAAAAGGCTTCATTTGAATCTAGGACAAGACTATGATATTTAGACAAGGCTAGACTACACTATCATATTTAGGTAACATTAGAATCTAGTAGGTTTTTTTTCCATATATGTAAATTTATATCAGTGTACCTTCACTTGTAGGTCCTATGTGTATGATCAGGATTGCTCAATTTACTAAGGGAAATGTTGTGTACCTTATTCTTCACGGAATCATGTCTCAATGAAAAGGAATAACAAATATGGAAAAATAGAAGAAAATGGTTTAGGGAATGGATTTTCTAATGACCTCAACACCTTATATGTTGAGCATTTCCTACATACACATACTTTGAAGAGGAATCAACTCCATGTAGTTTTCCCATGCTATAGTGGTGTGTGTGAAATACTAGTGGAATTTTATATGTTGGTGAAGTCTTGGTGTAATTATATTCTTCAACTAAAACTTGTGACCTTATAGGTGTATTCAAAATTAGATTAGGGATACTTGGGATTTATGGAAATTACAATAATTTTGCTTCTTGCCAACTAGTGAAAAAATGAATGTAAAATGTACTTATATTGTGTTATTATTAGGGTTTATTCTAATGGGGATATTTAAATTACAATGTGTAATTACAATAATTCTGCTTCTTGCCAACTAGTGAAAAAATGAATATAAAATGTAATTATATTGTATTATTATTAGGTTTTCCTCTAATGGGGATATTTAAATGTGTGGGATGACCCATCAGGTTAATTTTAATTATAGAAATTATCCATTGTTTTATGGGAGGATAAAATAAATGGCTTTAGACACTATCGACAAGCATAATTGCCCAAAGGAGTGGCCTTGTGTCAAGAGCATAAAACATTTTTAAAGCTTGAATCAATATAATAGTCAGTCTAAGATACTTGGAATGAATAATAGGAATGTTTAGTATCATAATTGTTTAATGATATAGGATCACCTACATGGAAGTAGAATAATAGTGGTTTAGGACCATGAAATTGAGCATAAGAAAAGTGTGTATAAGTAGTGGTCACAAGTGAATTTTTTTAATAATAAATGCTAATTTTACTGACTAATTTTTTTTCCCATTTATTTTAGTAATGTATAAAATATAAATTAATAGAGTAAAATAAAGATATTTATACCTAAGTTTACTTGTGCTAAGTATACTTGGATGTAGACCACACACTAAATTGTACTTTATACAAACCTGAAATGAAACATGTATAAATTGATCCTTACTTAGAATGGAAACTTAAAGTTAAATAAAATAGTCTTATAGATAAAATAAAAATAAAAAGGAGAAAATACACCTTTTTCATTATGGGAACAAATGTATTTTTTAGTGAAAAATTTGTGACTTGAGAAGGTATAACCCTTGGATATTTATTCTCATTGAAACACTTAGATTAGATTGTGCATACCCCAACCCTCATTGGTAGGATAATGTGATAAATAAATTAATATGAAATTTAATCCATAATCACACAATTGAAATTATTATACTAACTTGGAATCCCTGTATGAATTTTAATAGATCATTCTAGTGAAAAAATGGTGCAAAAAGATGAATCAACCACTATTTACAAAACATAATTTATTTATTCAAAAATGGTTCATATATAGTATGATATGAGTTTGGAGTATAAAACATAGAGAATGACATGAATTTTCATTCCTTCTATGAAAGCTAGTGCAAAACTAAAAAATAAAGTGATAATATGTTACAAACATGCCCATAATCTAATATATGAGTATATTAATTTTGAAGAGTAACTAAAATCAATAAAATAACCTATGTAAATTTATCAAACACATGCCACACATGATACCCCAAATATAAGAAAAATTTGACATAATTTGTATATAAAACTAAAACCTATCTTTAGCAACATTAATCATTGTTCTATAAACTGAGTATAATTCTAAGAAATCTATAAAATGTTGTTTTTGAATTATAATACAAAATCACACTATTGTGGACCAATACGACATGTGATGTTGTCAAATGGAACACATCTATCTAAATATGCTTTATGAGAAAAAATTAATTATGCACTGAGCAATGATTTTCTTTTTCTATTTGTGTAATGAATTGTTTCATCTTAGTCTCTCATAAAATGTGCTATATATGCCCCCTCTTGTTAGGTGAGTTTTGAATCTGTGAAATCACTTGGCTCAAAGGAAATAATTATATGAATGATGTTATATAAAATATTGAAACCTAGAGTAATAATGATAGCATTTGAAATCATGACACCATATTGATAATATGAGCAAAGTAGTAATGTATGATACATGTATAAAAAATCATACATAGTTTCATGTCTAGATAAATGTTATAAATTAGGCATGTAATGAATAAATGATAAAAATGAAGTATGAAAAAATGATATATAAATACTCAGGTAATATGAATGATATTGATCATGGATTTAGAAAATTGGTGAAATGCATGATATCTATAATGGAATCACAAAATAAGGAAACAATATCAAACAAGAGTCATGGCCATGATACATGCACAAAGATTACACACAAAACAAAAAACAAGGCCAATGGGACATATACAAAGGACATGTCCAAATGTCACTCACATACATATAAACACATAATAATTTATAGAACCACAAAAAATGACATGTTCAAATGTGTAAAATCCAAATTAATGAATATAGACAAAGTATGAAGCAAAGAAGGAAACATGATTAGCATGAAAAAATAAGTTATATTGATATACATAATATATTTGTAATATTATTATATACAACTTATGTTTATAGTAAGATATTAAAGTGAAAGTTTATACACTTAATTTTCATCACTTATGTGTTGAAATTTCACATGGAAGTGACTTTTTACAATAATGCATGATAATGTCATTAAGTCCAAACTAATCAAAAAAATTATCTTTCATATTTTGAATCACTTTGATTCATCTCTAATTAGGGAAATACACCATTTTGTGTCATTTATTTCTTATATAATATCCCAAATCATTCCCATGACTTATAAATTTTATTCCATAGTCAATTAAATGAAACATTAATTTTATAAATAACATTATAAAGGTCACTTTTCTTATAATTATTGATATATATATATATATATATATAATATAATATAAGAAATAGATTAATTAATTAAAAATTAATTAATAGTTATAAGATCATTAATTAATTAATTAATTAATTAATGATCTTATAACTATTAATTAATTTGTAATTAATTAATCTATTTCTTATATTAAATAAATAATTTTAAATCTTTCAAATTTTTCTATTTAATGAAATCAATAGATTTAATATTGCCTCACATTGATATTATTGTTAGGTAATGTGTGAAAGTTAAATAGTTTTTTACTCTCACTTACACAGTCATTTGTAAAGTATGAAAAATTATTTTACACGTTCTAAGACATAATCAATGCAAACTCCTTCATGCTCAATCAAAAATATGTGAGGACTCATTATCAACCCTCCATCTCAATCAAAATGAATGATTCTCATTTTTTTTTATCAGTTTATAGATACAAGATTCATATTACATTCTGGAGGTGCATAAATCTTGACTGATTGATTATCTTGAGTTTATTATTCTTTCAATTTCTAATTTATCAATCAATTCAGTCATAGAACAAGGATAATTGATACCTATTTTGGATATAACAACATTATTGAAGACTCATTAACTTTATAATCTAAGCCTACTATGCTTACAATATAGATTAGAAGGTAAATACATTATAAAGGTATAGATGTTATATCATCCTTATTGGTGTTTATTCTTTCTTATACATTTCCCAATCAGAGGGATTAAGCTTGAGATGCATGCTTGTTAATTTGTTTTGATTTTATATCTCTAAAAATGAGCATTATTATATTAAATTAATATTCTATATAATGGCATGCCTGGTGGGAATCACACCTTAATTTATTTTTCCAAACATCCTATTGTTCCTATTATTCCTCTAATTGTGTTTTGAACTTAATTTCAACTCCTTTTATATTTTTTTCCATTCTATTGGTCCTCAAGGTTAAAATCAGATTAGTTAGAATTTTAGTTTAGCAAATTCATCATAGAAGATAGACATCATTATTACAATTAAATTAATTTATAGGTTGTCTATATTTTTAAATTTTTAATAGAAACCTATTTTTATTTTCAAATTAGTATACATATTTCTCATACATTTCATTGTAATTTTTATAGGTCTCCATTTATTAATGTTGTTTCTTGTAAGATTTTTAGTTTAGATTCTAGGTAATTTTGGTGAAGGTATCACTTTCCAAATACATTCTAAACCACACCATTAATCCATAATTTATAGATTTATGAATCTCAAAGGCCAGTGATAAACAACTTATTATTTTCTTATGAGTGTCGACGTCAAATAATGTTGTGATCAACTGAGAAAAAAAATATTTTATCACATTTATTTTAATGTTTTAAAATTAATTCATTATTAAATTTGGTACACTATAACACTCTTTCATTTCTATTCCTTTACTTCAATTCTTTCTTTCTAGCTTATGTCTTTGTGTAGTTTCTAAAACATGTATGTTATCCCCTTGTTTGGGTGACCCAAAAATGTGAAGCTAACCATATATTTTCAACCCAAATAATTAATCAAAATATGATCTTCAATTTTCCATTTTGGGATTCCTAATAATAATAAATGATAATACCTTTCCATTTTTTAGTATACATGATTAGGATTTCATCACCCTCTAACGAGCATTTAGGGCATGGTGTTTGGATATTTATTACCCAAAATTTTTACCAAACCATGCTTATCTGAAGGGGTATATAAATTGAGGCGTGTATCATAATAAATTCTTAATAAACTATATTTTAGAATCACTATGACATAAGGAGCCTAACCCACACCAATAACCATGGTTTTTTATGGTCCCTTAATTAATACAAGAATATAGTAGTATGATTAATACTAAGTGATAGATGGCATGATTGTGAAGGGACTATAATCTCCCATGAATAGCCTAATTTTGGATTTATTCATTGATGGACTTTGAGCCAACATATTAAAAGGTATATCAGGACCATTAGATAAGCCATTTTAAAATTTTATCATAGGACCTATTGGTCACAAAACCTTCAATGGTGAAGGGATGAAAAATTAATAGATCTCCAAGACTACCTATCATAGATGAACTATGAGAGATGGTGGTTTCTCATGTACAGTTAAATTTAATTAAATAATCATTAAACTTTTCCTATCATGACAAGTTGATTGATAGGTTAGTGATTATAATTCAAAACCATTATATCATTACTTATATGGTTATTATATGTGTTTCTTGCCTATATTTTGTGCTATACATGTATTTTTTTGAAACCTTACGCATGAACCAAAGTCTGTAAACACATACCAAGTCTAAACGATGTCCATATCTACCTATGTAAATAGGTTCTACTCTACCATATTTTTGGGTCAAACTAATCCATCCCCAAGAATTATATTGTGAAATTGAAATGATATTTTATCCAATTTTAGTTGTTACACTACCCATTTTTCATCATACCAAATACAATTCCAAAACATTTTCAAAATAATATCTATTCCAAATTCTAATTTGTAAATTCTAGAATAAATTTTAGAGTTTCAAAAACGTAATTCCAAATATTAATTCAAATTCAAACCTAATTGGAATTAAAATAGAAATCAAAGCCTAATGTAAATTAAATATAATTTTAAATGAAATCACAATCCAAATTCTTAATTTCAAACATCTATATCATGTTCAATTAAAAATTAATCATTCAATCAAGATAATTCTAAGATCAATTCAAGTCAAACATTGCAAACAAACCAAAATCAAATAATTTAAGATTTGAATACATATTCAAAATTTTATAAATATTAAAACATTGAATACTTCCATTCTATTTGCAAGCCAACGCTTAAAAGTGATTTACATTTCAAGACTTAAAAACAATTTTTTTTTGCTTACCTTGTACACTTTACACTAGCAAGCATAATTGAAATTATTTCTCTTTGACATTGTCACATTTCCAAAATAAAAACAAACATTTATATTTTGAAACCAAGCCTATTCCAAATAATCAATTTTTTATTTAGACACATTCAAAAGCAAGACCAATTTTTGAACATTCAATCTTGTACCAAGGAAAATATCATTGACTTAAACGCAAAAAGATTCACATGTGGTAGGTTTTATTATAACCCAATATATGATGATGATGAATGGACTTATAATACAACCAATGACAACCTTGAAGGGGAGATGCATCAAATTAAGTATAAAATAATACCATTTGGAATAGCTTATATTAGAATCCCATTTGAAGGAAATATGTGTGACAAAAAATATGAAGCCCTTGGTAAATTATTTGAGTGTGGAGCTATATTTACACCAGATTATCCCACTGATGAATTATATATATTTTTTCATATTTAAAAGATGCCTCCTGATTCATATTATACTCAAAGAAAAATTATTGTACAAGGTGGTCCTAATCATGCTCTTCCTTCATCTATCAAAGGGAAAGTCTAGCTTATTGACCCATCCTTAGCAAACCAAACCATTAATTTCTAATTTAAAAAAGCTAGTAAAGTATTGGCTACCTTATCTAGCTCTCTAACTACCATATATTTTCTAAATACCATGACTATGGAACAAAATATATCATAAATTGAACAAACACAATAGGAAACATTGAATAATACTAAATTATGAGTAAATCCTATAAGCAATACAACATAAAACATTGATTCATTGGTTAATCCTAATTTAAATCCTTTAATGAATTCATATTTTTAGGTTTTTGAGAATACATAAGAGGTTTTTCATAATAAAGGATAATTTATTTAATTATAGTCCCAATTAAATACTTTAAATACCTAAAAAGTCCCTATTAATCTACAACAAGTTATAAATACACCACCCTAGAAATTGGTGGATAATAATTCACAAAATGCTTCTTACAACTATTAACAAGTTATAAATACCCCTCTTATTTTTCATACAATGGTAGCTAATCCAGCTACAAATATTCCACCTCAGAAGGTTATGAATCATTCTCAACAAATTCTAGTTTACACACAATAGATTGTCTCTTTTGTAGTAGGTCTACTCAATTATTATCATGTTACATTCCATTTCTAATAAATCATTCCTCTTGAGATAAAATAATTTATTCCAAATACAAACCACATTCCTTATTAGCTTGTTAATTCATATCAACAAATACCATAATAATAGTATAACATGAATTAATTGGTATAAATTATTGTACACACCATGAATATGGTGACTAATTTTTAATATCTCATACTAAATAATCCATTATATTCCCATCAAGATATTACACCTTTTAGTTTTTAGCAATAAATGTAGACCATGTCCCCAAATGCTCCCACTCTCCAAGAGTGTGAAGAGATAAAAAAGGATATTACAGGGTTAAAAAAAGAAAACTAGTGAAAAAGTTTAAACTAGATGAAGTATGTTCATATCCTTTTTATATTATTTACCTATAGATACCTTTCTTGCATCATTTTGATATGCCTAAATTTGATAAATACAAAGAAAAGGGTGATCGAAGAGACCACCTAAAATAGCTACTCATTATTTTCACAAAGCTATCATATAATAGTGTGTACTTGCTTCACTTGTTTCCCCATAATTATACTAGAAAACTTTAGAGTGGTTCATAAAAATTCTAAAGGGATCAATAGGCACTTCTGATGAGTTATAAAAAATTATGAGATATTTATCATATGATTTGGAACATGATTTGAACATAGTTGACTTGTGCAATGCTAAAAAATGAGATGCAGAATGTTTCTCTACCTATTTATAACATTGGCATGTGTTAACCATCCTATTTGCACACAATATTCCTAATGAATAATTTGTAACTATTTTCACCTCAAATATATAAGTGGATGTGGATCACAATCTTAGTCTTCATTATGAAAACACTTTTGAATAAATTAATGATAAAGGAGTAAAAATGAAAATTCCTTATCAAATAGGGAAAAATCAAAATTTATTCCTAGAACCAAGTATAGACACAAAATCCAACCGAAGGTCAAGATAACACCTTTGAAAATCAAAAGAAATTCAACCAGATCAAATATGTTTTAGAAAATTGAGTAACAAAATCTACCCATGTACAAATGTTGCAAAACCCACTTATTCAATATACTACTACAAATGTCAGGGAACCTAGAACAATAAACATGCTCTGATCCCACTGTGTGAGGATCTTGCTCCACCAATTGGAGCACATATGATTACTTCTTGTATTAGCAACTAATCACATAATTTAACCAAAAATATAAAGTAACTAGAAATATGAAACAACACAGGAATTGAGAGACAATACACAATTGTATTAATAATCACTCAGAAGAATATACAATAAGGAAGATGCCACTTCTTCCTCCACCTCAAGACCTTCTTCCCTCTCTCTCTTGGTCACAACAATCAACTCCAATATAGAATTGATGTTCACCTCTCCAACCAGTCAGTAACACGCTGCCAGTTCACCAAGTACACAACTGTACTCCAAGTAGATCTTTTGCTCTCTGCTGTTACCTACAAATCACTAGACCTTACTCACCATTGTAGATCTCTTATAGAAAGTAATGCACACATGCTGACCAAGATCATACACATACGAAGAACCCTTCTGATTCTCCAAACTAGTACCCACCTTGGTATTGTGGCACTAGAAGGAATGCACCATTGCTCTCTTCTCTCTGAAGGAGCTTATTGCTCTCTTACTCACTAGCTACAAGTTTACAATATAGCCCATGAGTCCATATATAGATCTCATGCTTACAATAATTAGACTAACCTAATTACAATAATTAGACACACAACTCAAGACTAAGACTAGCCTTCAACATGTAAACTAACAGTCCAAAAATAGACTCTCTCAGATCAACATGCAAACTGTTTGTTCTCGTACAGGCTACCGACATCAGCTCCTCCATGAGCGATGTCAGCCGACTGGTAATCAATGCCGGTTGCTTCTTCACTACCATCTGATTGACATTGGTTGATCAGACCGATGCTGGTTTCCCTGCAGCTGATTTTGCAACTCCCCACAACTCTGCATCCTCCGTAACTTCCCCTGTTTGCATCTTGGTGAAGCTTTTAGCTCCACAACCTAACAATCTCCCACTTGGAGATAAATATCTGCACATGTACCTATACTCGTACACCATCTAAATTATTCCTTGGCTTGTATTCCTCTTCAAGATCAATCCTGAAGACTAACCACCACACAACCTGTGATGCAACCCCTGTCATTTAAGTAACCTGCCACATCTAAACCTACATATCCATGTAGTGAAGAACTTGACCCTGCATAACATGTCAACCTGCCACTGATCCCTGTAAGAATCTATTGAACTACCCTTCAGTACCTCTTCCTCAAATTGGCTCCATACTTTCTAACAACTCCCACTGCTTGGAAAAAACTCAGGTCTACACTAGACCTCATGTGATTTCAAACCCTGTTTCAAGCTAAGCTTGAACTGTCCAGCCCTTGGTGTGCTTTCTGATTCTGCATCCTACATCATGAACCCCGTCAACACCATCTTCACATCAGCTCCCACTAGAGATAAAGTCTCCATGTCTCTTATGCCAAAGAATTTTGTTGCTCTAAATTCTTCATGACACACCTCTGAACTAACCTTACCCTTAGCTCAGCAAATCCCTGTATGTACAAAACCTACTAGTAAATTACCCACATACAGTAACTGGACAATGTCACGACTCATCATCCACTTGGTAAGATAAAACCACAATAGTTACACTGACATTGACTGAAGCCATGCTTAGTCATCCACCTGTCAAAACTGTACCACTGTCTTGCAGCTTCCTCAAGACCATATGCCTTGGCCTTCTATCTCACGTATCCATCTGCTCTCTTCTTTAACTTGGGAATCCATTCCATCTCTTAGTGCTTACTTCTAGCTGACAACACTACCAACAAATACCTATTTGGTTCTTCTCCAAGGACTCACACTCCTCATCCATGCCAAGCTCCCACTATATTTGGATTCTACCTGCATTGCCTCTTCGCATCTTCCTAGTTCTTGACCATCAATAAGCAATATAAAGAAGGTGAACAACAAATATGAGGTTCACTTACCCTTTCTGACCTTGACATGAGCGTTTGAGACTTGTTGACAGCTTATTATCTGCCCACTATCCGTACCAGTGACTGATCTCAGCCATCTCCCAGTCTACTCCTGATCGATGTTGGCTCCCTTTACTGACCCTGACTATCGATGTCATTTCCCTGGCTGACACTGGTATCCCTTCTACCGACGTCAGTTCCTTCATGACCGATGTCGGTCTTCCTATTGCCGATGTCAGTTACTGTCTGACCGATGCCGGTACCTATGTTCGTCTGTGAGTGATAACTTTTTACCTGCGAGCTCTCCATGGATCAAAATCCTAATCAAATCAACCTTGCTCTGCTCAGAATAATTCAGTTCACACACCTAATCTCTATCCATCATCTCCTCCATGAACACCAAGGCTTTCTAGTTCTTTAGCTTGTCAAAGACATCTGACTTCTGCTTCAAAACTTGTATTCTCCTTCTACATATGTGACTAAGCCTATGAAGCCACATCTCTGCAACAAAAGGTGAATCAACAATATAAGTAGATAGATAAAGAATACCTACTTTGTTACCACCATCTATTTCAAGTGTATCCACTATGAGAGTTACAATGCATCTCTCATCACCCAAATTTCTTCAAGAAATTAGACTCATCTCCAAGATTGGTACCTGCATGACTTCCTTCAACCATTGTGTGTCATCCATCTACAATTTCAGCTTCACTTCCCTTTCATCAATCATCTAACAAGGCTCTCCAACCCCTAAATAAATCTCTCCAATGTCTCCAAAGACATACCCATGAAAAGATGCTCTATTTCGGGTTGCATGGAAAGAGGCAAAAGAATCTGTAAACAAAGATTCCACTTTATCTAGAACATCTTGTGTAACATTACCTGTAACATATGCTTCTACGCGCTAATCTTCTACCGAACAACAATCTCTTTTTACCTGCTCTTTCTTTCCATCAATCAGACCATTCATGCTATTTAGTTTCTCCATTCATAGCTTACTTTCTTTTGCCATTGCTATACTCCCACTCAATTTGAAACCCCTATGAGTGACCTGTAATAAAAAACACTACCAGATCTGAAACCACCTATTAGTGAACCAAAACAAAAGCTTTGATACCACTTGTTGGTATCAGCTCTTGAACCTACAACCAAGGCTTTGATACCACTTGTCAAGGAACCTAGAACAATAAACATCTCTGATCCCACTGTGTCAGGATCTTGCTCCACTAATTGGAGCACATATGATTACTTTTTGTATTAGCAACTAATCATGGAATTTAACCAAAAATATAAAGTAACTAGAAATATGAAACAACACAGGAATTGAGAGACAATACACAATTGTATTAATAATCACTTAGAAGAATATACAATAAGGAAGATGCCACTTCTTCCTCCACCTCAAAGGTTCGCCACACCTCAAGACCTTCTTCCCTCTCTCTCTTGGTCACAACAATCAACTCCAATATAGAATTGATGTTCACCTCTCCAACCAGTCAGTAACACGCTACCAGTTCACCAAGTACACAATCATACTCCAAGTAGATCTCTTGCTCTCTGCTGTTACCTGCAAATCACTAGACCTTACTCACCATTGTAGATCTCCTATAGAAATTCATGCACACATGCTAACCAAGATCATACACATACGAAGGACCCTTCTAATTCTCCAAACTAGTACCCACCTTGGTATTGTGGCACTAGGAGGAACGCACCATTGCTCTCTTCTCTCTGAAGGAGCTTATTGCTCTCTTACTCACTAGCTACAAGTTTACAATACAGCCCATGAGTCCATATATAGATCTCATGCTTACAATAATTAGACTAACCTAATTATAATAATTAGACACGTAACTCAAGACTAAGACTAGCCTTCAACATGCAAACTGCCTGTTCTCACATAGGCTGCCGACATCGGCTCCTCCATGACCGATATCATCTGACTGATAACCAACACCGGTTGCTTCCTCACTACCATCTCACTGATGTCAGTTGATCAGATAGATGTCGGTTTCCCTGCAACTGATTCTGCAACTCCCCGCAACTCTACATCCTCCGTAACTTCCCCTGTTTGTATCCTGGTGAAGCTTTTAGCTCCACAACCTAACAACAAAAAGAATAACATTACAAATGCCACCTCCTTAAAGGAATATATATGGATGAAGACATTTCACTTACAATAGGGAGTGTATTTATATAATGTTTTAGAAAATAGAGATAACTAACATAATTATTTGGAAAGTTTTGAAACCATTTCTAGAAGGTCAACCCAAACCCACATGGTATAAGGATAATGAGTAATGATATTATTATTGGTTTAAAGCTCATTCACTTAATCATTGTGTATAAATGAGAAATTTCATCTAGGTCTTATTGGAGAATGGTGAGAAAATGATCAATAGTAGTTCACCAATTTATACTCAAAATTTTGGCATTTATCAAAACCCATTTACACAACATACCAATATTAATCACCATCAACCATAACATAATCAAAATCAAAACTAGAACACACCATAAAATCAAAATCAATATTATGATGTTAGAAGCACAATCAATGAGGGGGGTGAATCATTCTCCTTATTACTCTTTTAATTTCACTTCATCACTCATTAATTATGATTCATCAAGCACTATTAACCCAATTTACATAATCATGCATAAAGTATTAATCAACCAAATCAATGCATAAATAACCATAACACATAATATAAGTGGGAAACCCTCATGAGGGGAAAAACCACTAAAAAAAATCTTGGACAAATAGTCCTATAAAGTAATGAATCAATATTTAGCTAATAACCAACCTAGTAAGGAAAACCAACCCCTAGTTCACCAAGCACCCACTTGGATTTAACAAGCACCAAATTTATAGGAGGAACCAACCCTCCTGTTTATCAAGCACCTACTCACTCAAAACTTAAGATGAATCAGCACCCACTCAACCACCAATGATTTTTCCAACTTGTCCTTAATATTATCAACACCTGATGATTATATTCTTCTACTCTCGGTCTCCCTTTCTTATGCTCTCTATGACATCAATTTCCTACTCAATATTATATTTTCTCTCTCTACACATAATCTACCTCATCATGGCTTGATCAACATATTTATGTCTCTAATACACCTCTACTTATCTATGATAACCTCATAGACTTCTACTTTGCTCCTCTCCTCATGAAGGTTATCTTATTTACAATCTACCCATATGGTATAATCCTTGACACTCTTGATCACATGGTCACATTGTATTATCATTCATATGGTGTTATTTTAATTCCTTCATCCTCACACACTTATATCCTCTCTTTGATCATATTCAAAACAACCTCTCACCCATGAAAATATGTCATTACTCAATAATCCCTCTATCACATTGATTAGTTCACATAATATATGATATTCATATGTAAACCCCTATATGATATTAATGAAATCAATATGATGGTTCAAATGACCTAATCCTACTCCTTTTTGTTATTTGTTATTCACTTGCACACCCACTTGTCTTACTCACACAAATAGGCCTATTAGACATTGCTCTTATACAAGTTACTTGATTTCACATACCTTGGTCAGCCATAGAAATTTATATAATTATATGACCCATGAAATAAGTATTATATCATGTTTCAAACCTAAATAAACTTATATATTATGTCGGACATAAATTAATAGGTTGTATTCCTTATTTAAGTCTCATGGAGAACTATTAGACCTTCATTTAGAGCACGCTACACTTAATCTTTCTTAGAATGATTTCAAACTTCATAAAAAATAGGATTAATTAATATATTAATAAAATAAACATTAATAAACTTTAATTTATGATCACAATGCCTTTTAGGTCCAACCACCACTTGAACCTCTTCTCAAAATATTGTTTACAATAGGCATGTGCATACACAAACAAACTATCTTAAATAAATGAAGCATAAACAAAATTTTAATGAAAAATAATGAAAAAAATCACATATTTAAAAACTTAGTGTTCTTAGGGTCACAAAAAAATTAATTTTATGATTCAAATTAGGGTATATAGGCTCAAACTCTTCTCTACAAAATGCTTACTCTGAACTACCAACTAGCCTCAAAACATAGTAATGGAAAAATGAACTATTGACACCTAATTTAACATAATAAATAAATTTAAATGAATGATAATTATATTATAACATCCTTATAAAAAACTCAAAAAAAAATATCATAATATCTAATGGAAACTATGGGTCTTGTAGACTAATCTATTGGCTTTCTCTCTCATAGACTTTACTCAAATAGACAAGCCATTTGGGATTTAATATTTTAAAATATTAAACTAACTTAGAAGATAACTAAAATCATGGATAGATCATTAAAAAAAAAAAAAAAAAAATTATGTTCATTATATGTATCAACTTATGGCATAGAGTCTCAAACCCATCTCTATAACCTACTTACCCAAAATTGCCAGTTTGCCTTGAAGACAAGCCATGGTGATTTTGAATTTCAACACCTATGTATGAAAATTAAAAATTTAATTATGAATTTTAATGATCCTATATGATAATTATATCATTCTCATATAGGTAGATAACATGTCCATATGGAAATATTGTTCTTATAGACCAATTTCACAACCTTGCACCTTCACTGTCTCATCTTCGCTAGAAAGTCCAACTTATGAGCAACATTTGCATCATTACCATTGAACTAAAAAACTTATTTTAAAATGAAAATTTATTAAAATTATTTAAAAAAATTATCCATGAAAATGGATTTATCCCTAGTCAATGTTAGCACATTCCTAATCAATTTATTAGTTCTACCTAGTTTTCTCATTGTCTACACCACTAGGTCTATTAGCGATTGGTCAACTTGTATGACTAGTTTATCACCCATAACAGATAGAATGTGATAATAAACAAACATGGTAATAAAATATAGGACTAAATATTCAACCTTCATTTATTTAAAAACTTTTACTTGGTCAACTCTGACTGTGATATAAAGTTTCTAAGAAATAAGGCCTTTCATGTATGGTCCACTCACTCTCTTGAAAAACAAAACACAATTGGAAATGATTGATAGAGTTTAATTCATGATAAAATAGATAAAATATACAAACTAATCCATTATAATAACTTTATAATATATTCTTTCACATTAGGTTACTATTAGGGTTCTTTGAGGGTTTAAACCATCTTTTAGTCTTAACAATCATTCATAAAGCTTAGCCCCTTATTCTAGAAACTAATGCTTGGAAATTTGATATAGGAAAACTACCAATATAAAATTAATATACTATGTTCTCATTCATAGGTTACACATATAAATGAACACTTGAAATTTCTTCTTGGGTTAAGAACCCTTCATTCTATGCACATGAAAGATCTCAAAACACATTTTTCTTGCCTTAACCTTCAAATTTTAGCCTAAAACTTGGTCAATATACATTTAAAAAAATGAAATACCTCTATAAATACACACATACTCAAAATTTCCCTTGTAAATTAATCTTTGTACCTCATCTATACATCATCTCTCTCTTTGTTCTATTAGACCTCTGACCTGTAAGTCACATTAGGCCTGAACATTGACCTTCTAGCCACTATCCAAGATATCAACACATCATATAAATGTCATAAAACCATTTACCATGATCAAACACTATAATTATTCTTAATATGTCTTATCAATAGATCATGTTGCTTCATTAGGTAAAGTAGGGTCTAGAGGTGGTCTAGTTACATATTAGGCCTATAGGTCCTACCCATGTATGATTACCCTAAGATGAGTGATCCAAAAACTTATTACCATATTAAAATAACCTCATATAGGCTCTTATTAATATATTCAACATAACATCTTCGTAACTTGATAGAGATACTTATGTAGATCTTTAGAGCTCAATGAAGGATATTCATATCTCACTGTGTTCTATGTTGAATCTTCAAAGAGGTGTTTCCAAAAATATTGGTGACTTCACAAGTCTTAAAATTCTCACTCGGTAGAGAGACATTAGGTTTCCTATTTTCCTTGTCATATTAGGCATACAATCTCATACTCCACACACCATGTATCTTAACATTAATGACATCAACATTGACATCGAATGATATAAACCTTGACATCAATGATAACACATAAAAAAAAATCCCCCCTTGTCATTGATGAAAAAAATTCTTCAAATTGACCACTCTCATCTCCCCTAGTCTAGTCAAACTCCCTTATTATAATTTCTCCCCCTTTGACATTAATGATAAAGGTCTTCCATAACTATCATCTAAAAACACACCTTCTTTATAATAAAAGTTCAACATATAGAATATGAATCATTAAGGCCATATGATCCCCCTTAGACCATGCATAACTCCTTCAGATGAACTTAGAACTCAAGACCATATATCTTTTCCTTGACATGACTCTCCATATATTCTCTATACTACACACATGTTCTTAAATCCCATGAATTATCTTATTATCTCCCCCTAAGATGATGTTATCTCTTCTTGGAACTTCCTTTATGATTGATTGTAGCTTCAATTTTTATTCACACCAAAAATACTCCTATTATCATCCTCTTATCTACTTAAACCATATCTGATCCATCTACAACATGACAACTCTTCTTGTATTAGTTCACTACTCATTAGGTCTATAAAACACCTAATTCATTATCTACCATTATTTTATTTTAGTTGACCACCTTCACCTTCAAGATATCACTCATATCATTTCCCTCATACTTACACCATGCCATGACAAGACTCAAGCCTCTAATGCACCTGAAGTTTCTTAACATTTTAACCTTGGCCTTCCATTCTCATACCACATATGACAATTCTTATCAATGAAACAATTTTATGTGTATTGATGTAACTTACTACCCACTAAAATGACCTTTCTCTCACCTAGACATCAGCTTTAAAATAACTACTTGACAAATAAATATTATATATAACTACACAACCATTCTCCAACATAGATCAAGTAAAAATACAAAAATATACCAAGAAATTACCACTTAACATGACAAAATATCACACTTCTAGCTCAGACTCAACCATCTTTAACATTTCTACATTTCTTCTTGACATGCACCACTTGTAAAAGATAAACAAGCATCTATCATGATTCTAATTATAGATGAGTGTCTCAATGAAAACTAATGGAGTCACCCCTTCCATAGGGAGATATAATAACTTAAATTTAAGAGATTCCCAAATCTCCACTCTTTTCTCTACCAACTTGCAATCATGAGTTGATAGTATTTATTTAGGATCCTTTTGGTCATGATTGGAACATGTAGATTGATGTCTACAACATCATTATTTTTTATCTGATCTGATACCAAATGCTCTTGGCATTTTATGATGACAATTATTTAACCTTGATCCATAAGCTGATTATGATTAGTTCTCACTCTCTTTGGTTTCCATACCATGATTTGTCTCTTAGAATCTTTCAACATCATGTTATGACTTGAGTACTTAATCTTAAAAAATATTTTAATATGAAAAAAATATTGGCATTCATTTCAAATGGCCTTACTCTTGTTAGACATACCTCTTGATTGATGTGGTATGTGATATTTTCTTGGCCAATTTCTTACTTTACCATAATCCTATGAAAACTCATTCTTGGGTGGCATATTTTTACAGTCCTTTTCTTTATGTCTAAACCAATAACAATCAAAATAATGATCATGGGAGAAATTATAATACCTTCTGGCTTTAATATATTTGATTAATCTTCTCATATTTCTCTTTATATTGGAATTATTCTTAGATTAATCATTATTCTCAATACCTTTCTCAAACTTGCTCATCTTATCTATGATTTGCTCATACTCAACCTTCAAGGAGCCTAACTCAGACTTTAATTGATCACACTCTACTTCCTTTGATCTCAAATTTGTATTTTCAACCTCTAACTGACCATTGAGATCACTGATATTCTTGTTTTGATGCTTAAAGTCATCAAAGGCTCTTATGAGCTCAAATTCAAGGTCTACTTTAGCTTCTCCTTCTTCATTATGATAGTAGAATTCTTTATCATACATGTTATCATCTTCCTGTTAATCACAATAAATCTTTTGATTTTTAGGATCACCTTCAAATTATTAGATTTGTCTCAAAGGGCTGAGCTCTAATACCAAATTTTGGAAGCACAATCACTAAGGGTAAGGGGTGAATCAGAGTTATTAATACTCTTTTAATTTAATTTTATCATTCATTCCTTAAAATTTATCAAGCAATATCAACCCAATGTACATAAACATGAAGAAAGCATTAATCAAGAAAACCAATACATAAACAACCATAACACATAATATAAGTGGCAAACCCTCATGGGGGATAAAACCCATTGAAATAAAGCTTTGAAAAATAGTCATATAAAGTAATGAAGAAATATTTATATGATCACCAACCCATTTGGATTTAGCAAGCACCAAATTTCTAGGAGGCACCAATCACCTTTTTGATCAAGTACCCATTCAATCAACACTTATGATGACTCAACACGCACTCAACCACCAATTATTTTTCCACCTTTTTGTTGATTCTTATCAATACCTAAGGATGATATTATTCTTCTCTCTCTCTCTCTCTCTCTCTCTCTCTCTCTGACACAAATGTCATACTAAATCTTCCTTTTAATCTCACTAGACATCATACACCTCATCATGGCCTTATAAACATATTTAGGTCTCTAATACACCTCTAATCATTTATGACAACCTCATAAACTTCTACTCCTCTCCTCTCCTCATGAAGATTATCTTAATCACATTATTCCCTCATGGTCTACTCTTTGACACTCATGATAATATGATCACATGGTATTAGTACTCATATGGTACTATATACATTCCTTCATCCTCACACACTCATCTTTGCTCTTTTATCACATTCAAAACTACATCTCACCCATGAAAATCTATCATTGATCAATAAACCCTCTATGACCTTGATTAGATCACATAAGAACTAATATTTATATCCATACCTCTTATATTATATTCATGAAATCCTTATTATGGTCAAAATTACCTCCTCATTCTCCTCTTTGTGCTCTTTTATTCTCTTACACACTCACTTGTCTTACTCACATAAATAGGCCTATTAGACCTTACTCTTATAAAAGTTACTTACTTTCACACACCTTGGTCATCCATACACATTTTAACACTTTTATTACCATTTAAATAGGTCTTATAACACGTTTCAAAAATTAATAAACTAATACATTATATTGGCCATAGCTTAACATGTTGTATTCCTTCTTTAGGTCTCATGGAGACCTATTAGGCCTTCATTTAGAGAATGTTACACTTATTCCTTATTATAATGCTTCAAAAGGTCATAAATAGAAGGTTTAATTCATATATTACTCAAATATACCTTATAAAAATTTAATTTATGTTCAAAACACGTTTTAGGTTGAACCACCACTTGAACCTCTTCTCAAAATATTGTTCACAATAGGCCTATATGTACACAAAAACTCTATATTGAATAACTGAAGCATAAAAAAAAATTTAATGAAAAACATGAAAAAAATAATATATTTATAAACATAATTACCTTAGGGTAATAAAATAATTAATTATATGCTTCAAATTATGGTATACAGGCCCAAACTTTTGTATGCAAAATTCTTACTCTGAACTACCAAGTAGCCTTAAAACATAGTCATGAAAACATGAACTTATAACACCTGATTAAACATAATAAAGGAATTTAAAATCATTAAAATTATATTATAACATACTTATAATAAACTCAAACAAGCATATCATAAGATCTAAAGGAATTTATTGGTCTTGTAGACCAATTTCTTGACTTTCTCACAGACTTCACTCAACCAGACAAGCCATTTTGTCTTTCAATATTCCAACCTATTAAATTGAATTATAGTTTTATTAAAATAATTAATATATAATTAAATTAAAAAAAATCATAATTATTTTCATTATATATATCAACTCATGTAATAGAGTCTCGAACCCATTACTACAACTTACCCCAAACTGCTATAGTTTACCTTGAAGACTAGTCATGGTGATTTTGAATTTTAACACTTATTTAGAAATATTAAAAGGATAATAAAACATGTAAATTATAATATATTATAATTATATAATTTTAATATAGGTATATAATATGTTAATATGGTAATATTGGTCTTGCAGATCAATCTCACAACCTCACACCTTCACTGTCTCATCTTCACTAGACATGTCAACTTATGAGAAATATTTTCATCATTATCATTGACCAAAAAAATATATATTAGACATGAACATGTATTAAATTTATTTTATATCATCTCCATTAAATTGGATTCATCCCTAGTCCATGTTATCACATCCCTAATCAATTTCTCACCTATGTCTAGTTTTCTCATTGTCTACACCACTAGGCATGTTAGTGACTAGTCAACTTGTATGACTAGTTTAGAACCCATAAAAAATATAATATGCTAAAAAAATCCATTTAAATAATATAAAATTCTAAATATTCAACATTTACTCATTTATCAAATTTTAATTGGTCAACTCTAACTATTATAGCAATTTTGTGAGAAACAATGCCTTTCCTATAGTGTCCACTCACTCTCCTAACAGAAAAAACACACCTAAAGATGATTAAAAGAGTTTAATTCATGATATATTATCTGAAATATCCAAACCAATCCATTACTATCACTTTAGAACAATTTATTACACATCATGTCACTATTAGGGTTCTTTGAGGGTTTAAATAGTCTTTCTATCTTAACAATCATTCATAAAGTTTATCCTCTTATTATACAAACATATGATTGGAAATTTGAGATATGACCCTTAACCATATACCATAAATATCTTATGTTATCATTCATAGGTTACATATGCAAATGAACACTTGAATGTTCTTCTTGGTTTGAGAACCCTTCATTCTATGTAGATGAGATACCTCAAAACACTTTTTCTTTCCTTAACATTAAAATTTTTACTTGAAACATGGTGAAAATACTTTAAATAAAATGTCATACCTTTTTCAGTTCACAAATACTCACACTTGATTTAGAAACTAATCTTGATACCCCATTTGGTCATCATCTCTCTCTTTGTTCTATTAGCCCTTTGACCTGCAAGTCACATTAGGCCTTGAAACTGACCCTATAACCACTATCCAAGTTATGAATGCATCACATACATATCACACAACCTCTTACCATGATAAAAAAATATCAATTATTCTTCATATGTCTTATCAAAAACTCATGTTGCTTCATTAGGTAAAGTAGGGTCTAGAGCTGGTCTAGTTGCATACTAGGTCTATAGATCTTACCCATATATGCTTACCATGAGACTAATTTCGGTGCTCCAAAGAATAATAATAATGATAAAACAAACTCATGCATCCTCTTCTTTATATATTTAATAGATGATCTTCATAACTTGATGAAGCATCTTTGGAGCTACTTATGTAGATCTTCAGAGCTTAACTAAGGATCTTCGTAGGTCAATGTGTTCTATGTTGAGTCTTAAAAATTATTTCAAAAAAGGTGTTGCAAAAACTATTGATGAATTATCAAGCCTTCAAATTCTCTCTCGAAAAAGAAACATTAGGTTTCCTATCTTCCTTATCATATCAGGCATACAAGCTCATACCTTACACACCATGCATCTTGACATCAATGACATCAATCTTGAATACAAATGATAGTAACCTTGACATCAATCACAAAAATTCTTAACATAATATACTCATTCTAATAAAATTGCTTATAATAATGTACCTTAAGACTCAAATAATTTTTTAAGTATCACTACAAGTAATTATTTATCCACCATCAAAGTCAATCCTCATCAATCTTTAAATAGTACCCAAAATGCTAGATTGTCTATTCTATGACCTCCCCTACCTATTCTAGTAACCCCTGTTAGACATATACTAGATTTGATGCTCACTGACATCTTATGGTTACTATTCTAAGTCCTAATTATAACTTTTACAATTTTAGTAATCCTCTCATAAATCAAGTTGTGTAATCACAATTTGATGTCTTAGGGTTACTATCCAAGGTCATCCACCTTCTTCTACCAAAAATCCCATCCTAGGCCCTTTTCCTCTAAAATCTAATCCAATTGCTTCTAATTTTGAGAAAGCTTATGATCTTGTTAAATAGTTAACAAAAACACTTGCAAAAAAAAATATTAAAACTATTACATACATCAAATGTTAAAATAAACATATTAAATGAGCATTTTATCCAATCCAAATCAAAACAATCCTTTATACATTAAAGTCATCATTTCCTAATCAAAACAATCGTTTACAAATTAAAGTCATCATTTCCTATCATAATATAAGGAGAGTCCTCATATACCATGGTTCTATTTTTAACATCATGCCTCTAAAGATGATTAAGAACTTGGTCTGCACTAAAGTAAATATCCATCCTAACACAATCACTAAAATGGAAAATGATAATGAATATATATATATATATATATAGAGAGAGAGAGAGAGAGAGAGAGAGAGATGATTAAGAATTTGGTCTGCACTAAGGTAAATATCCATCTTAACACAATCACTAATAGGGAAAATGATAATGAATAGAGAGAGAGAGAGAGAGAGAGAGAGAGAGAGAGAGAGAGAGAGAGAGAGAGAGAGAGAGAGAGAGAGAGAGAGAGAGTCCATAGGAATAATTTATTTACCTATGATTATTGGGTCTATCACTCACAATAGCATTTCCCATGTAATTTACCTAGATAAATCATATAATGATCTCCTTAGGTGACCTTATATCCAGTAAGTCAGTGCAGTTCAATCTACCTTACATCAATGCCTAAAATTCTCCATGTTTAGAATGAAGGTTACTATTCCTAATGATTTATAACCATACCAATATTTTAAATACATTGAGGCTTAATACTAGAGTTATAATTACCATCCTAATATTGTATATACCATAAAAATTGGAAAATAAATAAATCTTAAACCCTTTACTTCTAATTATGTTTACTTGAGCACTTTTAGATCAAGTTCTTCTGATCTACCTCCCCAAATTTATTCTAATTTTACCATTCATGATAAAGGTCATAGAAAATATCATATTTGAAATGAATTTCATGTATCCAAGCTATCATAACATTCCAAATTCCATGGTAGGCCCAAGATGGAATGACACAAAAAGGTTATCCCATGATCCAAAGGACATCCTTTCTTTATCAAAGGAAACTCAACAAGTCAATAACAAAACGTTGATGATGATTTTTGGTTATAAAATGATGAATTTTATTATTTTTATTATAATTATAAGTATCTTATTCTAAACTAAATCATTTATAATAAAAATTATAAATGAAAAGTCTAGGGAGAAAAATAAGGAGATCTTGAGACTATATCAATTACCTAACATAAAAGCATTTGAGGTATTAGATACCAACTTCCTGAGGGTGACACCTCTAATCTAGAGAGTGACATAAATTTTATGGCTAATGATGATGTCGATAATGATGTAGAGTAATATTATATAATATATGATGATTTATCTAATACAAGTCTAATTTATACCAATATTTTTTGTACCATTTCATCATATACCTACAAATCAGTTATTTTCCTCCATCATCCTCAATTGATTGATTGGGATCAAGAAGATTCTAATACAGAAATGGATGAATTTCATAATGAGGAGGGTTTTTTAGAGTCCTTGGGCCTTAGATATAAAATTATAATAAGATATCATAAGTAAGTTTTGTCATTACATTAGACCCTACCACCTACTTTGTAGAGTGGGTGAACTTATTTGGTCTCAATAAAACCAAAAATGAAATGTAGAGGTCCTTAACTAAAAACCTCTTTGAGGTGATTTTGTAATATGGAAACATTAAATAAAAAGACAAATACATTGGTGAAAAACTATTTTAGGTTCCATTAGATGGGGAAGTTCACTCTCCTTCACGAGAAGCATAAGGTTTTAGAACTCCTTGCTTGTCACTTGGAATAGAAATCAATCTCGATGATCATGAAAAATTTAATAAAATGGTCCTATAAAATCCACATATATTTTTAAAATGGAATTACCTATTAGATAATTAACCTTAACTTGGATCATTCCTTTAAGTATATAGGCTTTTCCAAAGTCTTAGTTTGTCTGTATTTATTGTATTTTTAAATACACATTTTTCCTACCTTTATGAGGTATCACTCACCTCCCTAGTAAAATTGTAGGATTTTAAGTTACCTATATTTAAATCCTATACCCCCACATGGTTCACACATCCTCCCTAATTGCAAGAGGATTAGGGCCACATGTCACACATGCCTAATCTTACACATATAACTCTTTTTCTCTCTTAGATTTATATTAAGAGATCATTTCTCTCATTCTTAAACACTCAACACAAAACTCATTATTGTTGTTATAAGTATTGATCTTACATCCTTATGATATTATTTTGTCTAAATCCATTCTCTCTTTCTTATAGCTTGTTCATGTTATTGTACTTGGATTTGATTGTTTGTAAGCTTCTAATAGATTGTGGGTTTTTTTCACTATTTGATGGTTTTCCCCACTTATCAAATCTCTTGTCACACATGATTTATGGCTTGATATTAGCAATGTTATTTTATTATATGTCTCATCATTTTCTCATATATTTTAATCTTATTTTGATGTAGGAAATATGTCATGGTATAAAAGTTAAGGCTTGTTTAATGTTGAATGTTCAGCTTTTTTGAAGGTTTGAGGAAGGAAAAAAAGTAATGTTTTTAACATTATTTTGTTTTTTTCTACAACATGCATGCACATAATAAATTTTTTCAACCCATTTGAATGTGAATCTTTCCTTTTAGGATGCTAAGTAGTTTTCTAAATTCAAATTTTAGTCATTTTATTGACTATTTTCAATAATAGCTATTGGATTTAAAACATTCAAATTTGGAAGCTTCCCATTTAGTTGGAACTATACTCTTTTTAGTATTCATTTGTATCTTAATTATTTTCTAACTCTTCTTGTTTTCTTAATTTTTTATTTTTTTATCAATTTTTCCATTGCATAGTCTAACCTAGTTTATTTTATTGGATATAACTTGATACCTCCTTCATAATGCCTTCCACTTTATACCATATTGTTTCCTACATCTGACCTATTTTCGTATAGTGAATTCTTATTATTTCTATGTTTTATGTATTCTATAAAATTTATCTCTTATTGTCCATTTATATGTTCAGATGCATTGTTTTCTTACCTTCTGTTCTTAGTGTGTATTACATTTGGTTTATGCAAATGTTCTTGTCTTCTTGATTCAATATTTGCTCAGCTTGTATAATATGGTTTATTCATAGTCATAGGAACATATCAATATATTTGATACATTTTTTCAATCTTGAAAGAATTTTTTTTATTTCATTTTTTGCAATTTCCTTTTGTGATTCCAAGATTAACACCTAAGTTTCCCATAAATTATTATTCTTATAGTAGCATTTTTAGTCTTACTACAGTCTTTTCTCTACTTGAGGTGAATTTTTCCTTCCATTTTCTAACTGATTTAATAATGGAATTCATTGCTTAAGTGCCTTTTATTTTTTTTCACTAAAATTATTTTTTTGCTTACAATAGTGTGATGGGTATTTGATAATGCCTTTTAGGGTTTTAATATTTTCCTTTTTACATTGTCAATGAAATTTTATCACCCAATCACACCAACATTGGGTAAGGCATGTTGGATTTTATTAAAATACATTAGTTTTTTAAAATCAAACATCAAATTAAAATCATTGGTATCAAACAATTATTCACATTTACACTCTTCATGATTTAAAGCAAGTATTTCTTTTTTTGGAAATTCAATCTTTTTTTAAAACAAACACAAAGTTTTGATTATAAATTTTTTTCTGTATTGATAAAAAAACATTTGTTTTCTAAAATTTTCATGATAAGGACTTATATTTCCATGTATTGAATTCTTTGATTGGTATGTGTTTAAAATATTAATAAATTCCAACATAAAATCTTTTGTACTTTAAATGATTTGTTAAAAGTTTTTCATTTCATATCATGAATAAAAATTTAAAATGGGGCTTTTATTCTTTTTCACATGACATGTCAATTTTTATAAAGGGGACTTTTTTATTTTTAAAAATCATTTAAACTTGGTATAGTTTTTTTTATAAAGTATTAAATTTATAAAGTCTTTTCATCCTTTTCTATATAAAACATTAAATTTAATGTCTAGTGTTTTGGTGTGGATTTATATTTTCAAGTTAATTGATCTAATAGACAAGAAACTCTCTATCTTAATTTTATTATTATGATGAATATTTTTAAATGTTTTTTAGATCACTCAATGCTACTCATATTTGATTTTTTTCAATGATAGTTAAATTTGTAAATTTTATTCTCATGGCTTTTAAATTGATTATTCTTTCATTTTTAATAAAATTATGCAACCCATTTTAAATAATAATAATAATAAATTATTAAATTAAAACTTAAAATTAATTTTCAAAGAGTTACAATTATTACTTTTCAAAACTCTTTTCATGCATACTCGAATAAAATGCATTCATCAATTGATGCTTTAAATCAAAAAATTGTGTATTTTGCTCATAGTACTCACTCTACTATTGATAAATCTCATTAATCTTATAAAAAAAACTAAAACTTACTTGAACACTTTTTTTTACCAACCCCAACTTAAAAATCATGCACATTATGGATTATTCAAGTGGTGTGCTTGGTAAGTGAAAAAGAAATATTCTAAAACCTTTTTTGCCTACTTCTAATGAAAATTCTAAAGGTCTTGATTTTGATGATTATACTACTTCAAATGTAAATTTAAAATATTATTATTCTCCACATATAATGACCTATACTGTAACTTATTTTGACTATATTACTTCTAATGTCCATGCTTTAGTTAAAATTATTAAACCTTGTATGCATTATGGAAAATATGGGCATTATATGTCTAAATGTTAGAAAATGCACCCATGTAAATGTTATGATAAATATATGAATGAAACTTTGAATTATTGGAAAAAACTAAATCTCCTACCTATAAGAGTAAAACTATTTGGATTTTTAAAGAAAATGAATCTTCTAGAGACTTTGATATGTCTTCTTGCGATCATTCTTCTAATGCTTCATGCAAAATATATTTTTCAAGTGACACATCTTCTATCTCCATTTTAATTATCTAAATATATTTTTACATTATTTGATTTTATTTCATAGGATATATGCTTTGATTATGCTGACTAACTTATTTTCATGTAGGATATCACACTTTGTGATGGAAGTTGTCTTTACTCTGTTTGCCTTTCTTGTACATATACTTTTATCACATTATATATATCATATTTTTGGCATAAAAATTGGTGTTATATAATGTGTCTTACAGGTTTGTTGATCATTCCTCCTTGTTATTGGTCTTTTTTCTATTGTAGATTGACCACATTATCTGAAAAGGATTATTGGAAATTCTTGGTGATCAACTTTCTTCATTTCAATTTTAGGTGACACCTTCTTTTCTTTCTTTCTCATTATTTTGTAATTACTCTTGAATAATGTTTCTATTAAGGGGGAGTTTACTGTAATTAATGATCCTTTAATTTTTTCTAAATTTTTTTATCCATTTTTGTAACCCCAAATTTAAGTTTAAGGGGAAGTGTTTGAGAATTAACCTTAATTCATGTCCTTCTTATAGGTTTATAGGATTTTCCTAATTTTTGGTTTGTGTGTATTTATTGTATTTATTAATACACTTTATTCCTAAGCTTATGAGGTGTCACTCACCTACCTAGCCCACTTATAGGATTTGGAGTTACTTGCATGTAAATCATCTCCCCTACATGGCACACACACCATAACCACTTGTAAGAAGATTAGGACCACACGACACACATGCCTAAGCCTACAAATGTAACTTATATTCTCTCTTGCATCTATATTAAGAGCTCACCTCTCTCATTACTCAACACTCTCAACACACAAAGCATTAATTTTTTTATAAGTATTACTCTTGCATGCTTGTGATTTTATTTAGTTTAATTTCATTCTTCATCTCTCTCTCATATAGATTCTTCATGTTATTGTACTTGGAGTTGATTATTTGCAAGATTCTAATAGATTGTGGGTTTTATCAACATTCAATGGTTTTCCCCACTTGTCAAATCTCATCATGGATGATTTATCACTTTATTTTATCAAGGTGATGTTATTCTTGTTGAGGTATGGTGTGTGAAACATTATTAATATACTTGTAATAACAACTCATATTATGAGTTATTTTGTACATTATTGTCCGTGTGAGATTTTGTTGTTAAACCAAACTCACCTAAATAGGTTTGTGTTGTTGGGAGTTAGTTTATAGAGGATATTTACTCTACCCAAATATAGGAAATACTTTTCCTATATATATTTGAAATACTCCCATACATTTTAATATATGAAGAAATAGTAGAAATAATATATAGTGTTTTAATTTATTTATCTAGTTTATGTGAAGCATGATAACCCTATGCTAATCTAAACCAGATTCATTATCTATTATTAGATCACAAGAAAGTCCTATGAGGAATATGGTGATTCATTGTAGGGCATTGAATATTTTTTTAACAATGTGATATAGATCTATTCAAACTATGATATCTCTTCCATTTCTCAATAAAATTGTGAAATTTAAAATGTTTTATAAAGCCTAAGAAGAGGTGAAAAAAAAAAATAATTTATTTTAATATATAATTTGAAAGTTATTTACAAAATAAAAATGATGTTTTTATAACTCTCATTAATGTGGAGCATTTTTTTTTTTGGTGGAATATTTTGTATGCCATTCCATTGATCATATAGTCCAATTCAACAATGTGATATTACTTCACAATTGTTGGCTAGTTTCTAAACCCATACATTAGATCTCAAACTCACATCTTCACTTCAACATTGTGATATTATAATTTTCTTTAGAAGAACTCAAAATATGCATTCATCTACTAATATTTTTAGCCAAATATCTGATCATGCATTCAAAGCATAATTGACACCTATTTTTCTCAAGGCTCCTATCATCAGAAGCTTCTAAAGATTTTATTTGGATCGATGGTGCATACAAACCATTTGGTTTCCAATTGTCCATTCCAAAACCATAGACTTACATTCAATTCTTCATGGATGGTTTTAGTCAAATGAGTTGGTTGAGTAATGGCTGAATTTTCTTATAATTTAATGAAGTCTAAATAATTGTTTATGTATTATAAATGTCATATATTTGTGTCTTGCCATATTCATAAAACTTGGTCAAAAATTTATACCCCATGTCCTAGGTTTGTGTTTATTTTAATGATGATATTACATTTAGAAAAAAAATAAAAAAAGAGTCATGAGCCTATAGTCATTTAGTATTATAAATCCAAATTTGATTAGTTATTATGAGTCTTATCATTAAGTAATATTTAGGTGAATGATTAGGGTTTTATTTATCTAATTATTAGGTAAATTTTTGTTTTCTCTCAAATTATCTATATGGACACATTATCATTAGAAATAGACATCCTTTGTTAGTCTAAATCATAATGGGTATTCCATTATAAAAATTCACTAGCCTAAATTTCCACACAAGGAAAGTCAAAATCCAGATATAATTAATGAACAAAAATTAATGGAGGATAGTGAATGGAAATGAAGTAGCACAAATAGATGCATCAAAGTTAGTAGAATGGAAAAAAAGGAAGATAAATCCAAAGCCATTATTGGATTGGCTCTTTCTGAATCTGAGTTACATTATGTACATTTTGAAAAATTGTCAAATATAATGTGGTAAAATTTGAACAAAATTTTCAAATTAAAAGAAGTCAACGTAAATTCGTATTTAAAACTCTAATTATTTAGATTTAAGGTTAATGATGGGGTTAATAAGTACAATCACATTAATGATCTAAGATCACTTTTAAGACAGTTAGCTAAAGTTCAAGCTCTAATAGAATATAAAGATGCAAAATCCATATTATTGAATAACTTACCCTCTAAATATATCAATGTTGTTTTCACTCTTGAATAGATGCCTTCACAATCAATTGAAGATATGATTTCAACTCTTCTAGATTAAAAAAAGGGACATATGAGTTCATATTTTAGAGTTCAAGCTAAAGACTTGCTTAATGGAAAGTAAAAAAAAAAATGAAGCTAATATCATCATTGAATAGGAATAAAATACTAAGAATGAAACCAATGAAAACAATGGATATGCTTCTAAATATTTTATATTCTAAGTAAGATTTCATATATTGGAGGATAGAGGCAATGGATGTAGGACACTTCTTATGCCTCTCATTAGTCACTAGTGATGAGGCCACTTTTGCATTAGTGTACTATATATTGTTATGTAACTTTCTTGAAATGTGATAATGATAAGAGATATATACTATAACTTCACATCATGATGTGGTTTATGGTAAGCCACTTGTAAAACCATTGTTTTATGATTTCTAGTTAACCACTTGTAAAACCCTTTTTTTGGTTATTGGTTAACCATTTATAAAACCATCATGTAAGGTTTATTATTGTCCTCTAAAAATCACCAAGTCATGAGTATAGGTGTAGATATGGGATTTATTTTCCCCATATTCACTTTAAGGAGGTGTAGATAGGATTAATAATGTTTACAAGGGGGTGAATTTTGAGGTATGGTGTGTGAAACATTATTAATATTCTTTTAATAACAACTCATATTATGAGCTATTTAGTACATTATTATTTATGTGAGATTTGGTTATTAAACCAAACTCATGTAAATAGTTTTGTGTTGTTGGGAATAAGTTTAGGAGAGATTTCAGAGGGGATTTACATTCCCCAAATATAAGAAATACTTTTCCTATATATATTTGTAATACTTTCATATGTTTTCATATATGAAGTAATAACAAAAACAATACATAGTGTTTTAATTTGTTTATCTAGTCTATGTGAAACATGATGAAACTCTTCTAATCTAAAATAAATTCATCATTTCTTTGGCTCATCATTTTCTCATATATTTCAATGTTATTTCAACATATGAATTAAATATGTCATTACTAGACATTAATTATTTTGATTATTATTTCATGGGTGAACTTTATGGTTCACAATATTATATATATATATTATCATTTCACCTCACTTTTAACCATTCTATATGATGGATCCACAATATTGTAAATGACACAATAAAATCCAACATTGACATGATAAATATTCCAAAATGTATTAATCTATGTGTATCCCTTACTATAGAAAAATTCAAGAGCATTATTGAGATTTTTGGGGAATTCATTTATATCTTTGCATGGTATTATTTATATATTCTAGGTTTAGATCCTTTTTCATTATACATTTACTATTAATACACCTAAATACTAAAACAATCAAATAAAAACTACCCAAAAATGGAGCCATGAATTGGCATACTTGAAAAAAAGAGTTAGAAAATTTAATAGAAGGTTTTATTAGGTGAATCAACTATTCAAAATGGATATCTAGCATATTCCTAGTCAACAAAAATATGGTTAGAATCTAAGTGTGTATATATTTTAAAGATATAAATAAAACATGACCAAAGGTGATTTTACTTTGGAAAAGATTGATATAATTGTAGATTATATATTAGGATATGGGATGTGATTTCTTATGGATGAATTATCAAGTTATAATTAGATCAACATAGCTCCTAAATACTGGCACAAGATAACATTCACCATTATATTGGGGGTATTTTGTTATTAAGTGATGCCATTTGGCCTAAAATATTTTAGTACTACATATCAACCTAAAATGACTATAATTTTCCAAGACATGATTTATGGCATCATTGAAGATTATTTGGATGACATTCTAGGAAAATATAAGACTAGGTGTGGCCATTCATCAGTTCTAAGGAGGATATTTCAAAGGCTTCATGAATACAAAGTCGACCTTAACCCTAATAAATGCATCTTTAGAGTCACATTAGGAAAGTATTTAGGCCTCATTATTTTCCATGCAGGCATTGAAGTCGATCTAGATAAGGTTAACTCCATTATGGAAATGCTCCTCCTTCAAATCTAAAGTAGATCTATAGTTTGTAGTGCAAAATGTAGACTATCTAGTGTTTCATTTCTCAACTTATTGACATATTCCATCCTTTTACCCACCACTTGAATAAGGACACCATTTTTTCATGAAATGTTGACTACTAGGAAGAATTCATCAAATTAAAGGAGTATCTGGAAAATCCTCAATATTATCTCATCCTATATCTGGAAAATCAATATTGATTTATCTCTCAACAATAGAGCATGCATTGGGAGCACATCTTTCCCAACATGATGATTAGGGATAAAAATGAGTAGTGTACTATCTGAGTTAGACATTGGTTTCTTATGAGCATAATTAGATGATAATCAAAATATGTTTCTTAACAATGGTATTCAAATATTATGCATTGCAACACTACATGTTAAATAATAAGACTATTGTTATAAGCTAAGATTGATCCACTCAGATACCTCCTCTCCAAAGTTGCATTGAATAGCCACATGGAAAAGTGGGTAATGTTGTTGAGTGAAATTTAAATTGAATATTTGAATCAAAAAGTAATCAAATTCCAAGTTATAGAAGATAAAAATTTAGAAGTACAATACTGGATACCAAGCCACTTACTTTTTCTTTCCTAAACATGTTGATATTGACCCTAAATGAGTCATATAGTGAGTCATAATAGTGGTAGTTATTATTTTATGCTTATTTCACCTCTCATGTATATATATCTTGTATAATTTTCATTACACCATATGGTGATCTCATTCCCAAATATTTTCATATTAGTTTGCCTTATACCAATAACATTATCGAATACAAGTCACTCATTTTCGGATTACCTCTCGTAGTCTAGTGTAATAATAAGTAGTCGGATATATATGGGGATTCCAAATTATATATTAATCTGAAAATAGACCAATATCATACTAAATATGAAAAAAATACCTAAAAAGGTATGGTACATACTCTCAAGAAACACTTTGAACACATAATTTGAACAAATACCAAGAACTAATAAGCTAGTATATGTAGTAATGATCGTTGGTTATTTGATAGACATGGTACATCATGCCCAATAGTAATAATTTTTTATTGAACATTTTCTTAAGATAGTGTATTTCTATCTTAAATTAGAAATGGTATGTGATATTGTTGGTCCCAGTTCCCATTGGGACCATGACCTTTTCACCTACCTTCAAAACCATATTTTCCATCACACTTTAATAGAAAACAAAAAAATATATTTTATTCATAATTACTCCCATTATAACCTACTTAGTGTCATTATTTATCATAGAGGCTATTATGGAACTCTGATTTATTGTTTAACTTCAATATAATATAAATTATCAATTAAATACATGTACACAGGGATTTTCAAAGGCCACACTAGTGGGATGGTCTTTGCTAAGAATATCCTTCATATTTTATTATTATTTTACTACCATTGAATTAGATGCATGCATGTATGTAAATAAATGAGTGGCATGACAACAACATGGAAATCTAATTCATGATTCTTCTCAGGAACATTGACCAATCACTACTCCTTGGTCATTATAAGATGTAAGCTAGTTATGTTCATAATCCTACATCTTATAATGGCCATAAACATATTCTTAATAATACCAAGTATTTAACTAAGTGGGTTGAGGTCATTCCACTCACTTACATGATTAGGAAGTAAATTTACAAATTCATTATGAACCACCTAGTCTGCCACTATGAAATTCCCTCAAACATTATTTTTAAGAATGGAATGTCCTTAAAGACCAAGAATGTAAAATACAAATATAACCAATTCCATATCAAAAACATATTTCCCACTCCTAATTACCCTCAAGTTAATGTCCAAGACATATCCTCCAACAAGACCATTTTGAAAATACTTCAAAATAGTACTAATTCTACTATCTATGATTGTGACTTTTAATTATTTGAAACATTTAGGCATATCTTAACATAACAAGATCAAAACCATATTCTAGAGGATTTGGATCTAAAATTATTATTCTCATTGATATTTAGTTTCCTTCCCTACATATTTCATTACAGGATAGAATTAATGATGAGGATTACATAGTAGTTTAGGTACAAGAACTAAAAATCCTATATGAGAGATTGGTAGCCACATTAAATACTATTAAAGCCTATCAAAATTTGCTAAACCATACCTATAATAGATTAATCATATCTAGATAATTTGAACCTGTTGACCTTGTTCTAAAATATATATAAATTTCACCGATACAAAGTGAGAAAATAAATGTAAATTTGAGCCAAATTGGCTCGATTCATTCATTATCAAAACCAACTATGGGTCTAGATAATATATATTGTCTACATCATATGGGAAAATAACTAGATGAACCCATAATATTATCATCTCAAGTAGTTTTATGCTTGATTTATTGAACATTGTCTATGAGGACCCCTACTTGGGGAAAAGTCTTATTCCATTCCCTTCATGTATTTTGCATTTATTCTTAGTAGTTTTACCCATTCCCTCAACCATCATGATCATTAATATAATAATATAAATCTAATAGGTGCATTTAGATGACAAATTATGAATTATATTCAACAAGAAGTTCTAATTTAGTCACCATCAACACATTCTTATAGGTAGTATATCCACATCCTTTAACATGGTTTTCTTATGTAGTAGATCCTATGATAGCATATATTTCATTTTTGAACAATAGTATTTTTTTCCCCTCTTTGTTACATTTTTCATACCCAACCTATTGTTGATTATTCATTTCATGATAGTTTGACTATAGTGGCTTGAGGTCCATTTAGACTATGTAGATAGTGCTTAATTTTTAAGGTTAGCTTAGCTACCCCTATCATCATGCTCTTTAAATTTGTATATATTTTATCACACACTCTCAATATTTCATGAACATGACCCTTTGTAACTATATTTTATGTTACTTTTAATTTTGCTAGATATTTACTTATACATTTACTTATGTCCCCTTTTTGTCCTTATTTCATAAAAATACCAAAAAATTTAAATATGACAAAACCCCCCAAAAAAATTTATACGATCATCATAATTACGTTTGGATGATATAAAATATAAAAAAACTATAATAAAAAAATTGATAATCCTCAAAGAGTTTTACTACCTCAGAATATTTGACACCTCTTACATTGTATCAGCTAGTGGGTCTCCCTCTTAATTGTTTTCTACATGGAACCATTCAAGTATGATATGGTTGAATCTCCTTTTGAAAATACACATTTCACAGGTGATAAAATATATTAATTAATCACATTTAATCCACTTGTTTCATCATTTATATCATCACACTCTTACTATTTTATGAGATTATTACTCCATGTTCTCATTATTTTATGATCCAATCCATGTTTTCACTATTTGTGAGCCATCAGTACTATGATATTACTATTTTTTTTATCCATATTTTCTTTTATCACACTTATATTTCCTTATTTATCATTAATTTTCTTCTATCTTATTTCTTGGGATAACTACATTTGGCCTAAAGTCCACAATAGTCTATGCAGACAATGCTTCAATGCATGGTCCATCTATAGTTAGCTTTGATTTTATTATATTCCCATTTAGAGTCATTTTTACACATTTTTGTCATGTTTTATGTCTATCTTCCCTTATAATTATGGGCAACATCTAAGAGTAGTCCTTTTTTGACCCACACACATAATTGATTTAATTAACTTATTTGTTTACTTTCTTAGGTGTCTTTTTGTGTGTTTATTTCTTTTCTTATTTATGTGTTTATTTTATTCAATTGTATATATTTTTTTTAGTTCATCATAATTTACACTTAGTTATTGATTTTTCATATCTTGATCTTTAGTTGTGACTATTTGTATCTATAATAGTCTTGGTTTAGTGCATTATTTTTATGTTAAGGTTTTGATTTGCCATATCTTAATATCTAATTATGAATATTTTCCTATAACCTAGTCCCTATGCATGTGGAAGACATTATTATATTGATTTATTTATAATAATGATGAATATTATTGCATGAAAAATTAAAATTCAAGAGATGGAATATTTAAAATAATGTCACACCAATAAATCCCTTGACACTCTCTATTATCCAATTATCTAACCAATATAAATTCCATCACATGGTTATATCTATGATACTCATGATAATTATCATCAATATATTTTATATAATTATACATAACCCATTGTACATTATGATATAATTTCAATATACCCATGCTAAATCATAAGCAAGTCACGGTCATGCCCATCAATTACACCTTGTTTAGGGTAAATTACCATTCCAAGCTCACCACTTTCACCATGTTTTGGCAACTTCAAAGTGTGCCATTTTTTTTTGGATGTATCCTTCCAAATTATGATCTTATTGGGTTAAATCAAACCTTATTTGTCATTAGAATTCAACCTATGCACTCTTCTTATCTAGATCATGTTATTTTAACTTTTTTAACTACACCCTTGAGGGGGCATCTAGAGCTTATCAAGCACCATATCTAACATAAATTTGAAAATATTTATTCTTAAAATTAACAAATATCATAATTATGAAAAAATAATTATTTAATTATTATAGTAATGTTTTGACTCTTTGAAAAGTCATTACTTTGACTTGTGTCTCACAACACCTACTCAAATAGGGTAAAAATATAAACACTTTATTTCGATCACTCCATTTTATAAATTTCACATGGGAATTAATTTCTACAATAACACACAAAAAATTTCATTTTAATCCAAACCAACTGCACAATTCACTATCCTCATTCTATATCAATTTGGTGCATCCCTGATTGGGGCAAAACACCATTTTTTATTCTTCTACAATGTCGTAAATCATCTCCATGACTTATGAATGTTATTCCAAGGTCAAATAAATAAAACATTAATTTTAAAATAACATTATAAATTTCATCTTTACTCTAATTATTGATTAATTTTTAACTTATTTATTTATTTATTCTATTATAATTATTAATTAATTAATCTATTTCTTTTCTTATAGCTATTAATTAATTTATATTTAATTAACTTATTTATTTTATTGTAATTATTAATAAATTTAATCAATTAATTTATTTATTCTTATAATAAAATAATTTTAGATCTTTTAGAATTATCTATTTTATTAAATCAATAAATTACAATATTACCTCACATTGATATTATCACTAGGCAAAGTTTGAAAATTAAAAATAGTTTAACTCTAACTTAAACACTTAGTTTCATAAAATTAAAAATTTATTTACATATTTTAATCCATAATTGATTAAAACTCTTTCATTCTCAATTAAGGAGATGTGAGGAATCAATCTCAACCCTCCATCTCAATCAAGATGAATGGTTCTCATTATTTTGATCAGTTTATATATATAAGCTTCATCTTCCACTTTAGAGGCTCACAAATATAGATTGATTGATTATCCTAAGCTTATTATTCTTTAAATTTTCAAATACTTAATAAATTAATTCATATAACAAGGAGAAGTGTCATCTATTTTTGATATAATGACATTGTTGAAGTCTCCTTATCTCTACAATCTAAGGTTATTTTGATTACAATCTAGCTTGGAAGGTTCATGCATTATAAAAGTATAGTCATTTTATCCTAATTTTATTTTTTTAATGATTTCTTATACCTTAACCTATTATGGGTATTGATCTTGAGATGCACTCTTGTTAATTTATTTTGATTTTATATCTCTAATAATGAGCATACTTGTCTCAAATTCTTGATCTACAGAAAATAAGTGATAAATTATGTAAATATTTTGGACAATGTACTTTACATTAGTATAAAAAATAAAGTGATAAAAAATAATTAAAATTTTCCCCATTCAAACTTGTTATGATGGATATAAGCTATATAAGGCATGTGACTATTTTTTATCTAATAAATTAGATCATGTATTCACTAGGACAAGTCTACTAGAATTAGACAAGAGTGTAGTGTATTTCTATTTAGAAGAGAGTGATTTTGTTGTTTGGTCTGAGATAGTATCACCACCTACAACTTCATATAAAATTGACAAATTGTATGTTCTTAAACTCACTCAATTATACTTGTGAATCAGATTTTATATAAAACTAGATATAAATAAGTTTTGTATATGTTGAGCATAAATCAACTGATGTAAATGAGAAACACATATCATGAATATGTCCTAATTTATTTTATAATTATTTTATTTATTTGTATTTTTGAATATGAATAATTTAAAATAAACATAATAACTAATGATTCCCTAAAGATCTTCACAATCAATAGGTCATGCATCTAACATAGGAAGGCTAACCTCTTCTAAATTGAAAGTATCAAACCATTGTGAAGTAATTGGTTTCAAATCAAAATTTTAAAACTAATATGGATATGTAACATAAGTGACACTTTTATGATGATAATATATAGTATGTTTTGTACATTCTTCAACATTTTGAACTATTGGACTCTTTGGAACCCATCATGGACTATACTATCTTTGTATTCATGTTTATTTTAGAACACGCTTAATTCCTTATAATATCATTCAAGGGAATGATAGAGTAGAGAGTGGATATATATAATATTAAAATAATCACTTATTAAGTGGATTTTCAAAGTTAAGTCTCCTTGGAAATTTGGCCACTTATTTTTGATATTTATAAATAGGTTAAACCTTTTTTAGGTTTCTTAACTAATATCCATAGTGTAGGAATAATATCCTTACGTTAGAGGGGGTATTCATATGTAATACCATGAACTATGATAAATTCATGAGTAAAAATGTATTACAAACACTTTTATTATGTATAATGTAGTGAACAAAGTTTTTGAATCTAAGGATACCTAAATAAAATATTGAACAATCATGCACTGGTACTAATATAAACCTAGTGGCCACATGTTCTAGAAAAGAAATAAAATGGAATGTGATCTCAATGATATAAATATACACATGTATTTTAAATCCTTTGATTACTATTGTTTTAATAATTATATCCTTACCTATGTATCCAAAATGTGAAATAAGTGTGATAATTCACATATTCACACTTAAGCATTTCTTAACCATGACACTCTATATAGGTTGATGATAAATGTAAGATGGAATGAACAAATATTCATAATAATATAATCACTAACTATAGCATGTTATGTTAATGTGATAATCCATATAAATGACACTAAAACATGAAATTTACTAATAATTTCATTCCATGTATATTTTGACTTCGTATGAGGATGATAATAATGTAGTGGAGGGTGTGCATTATATATGTCACCCACTTTTGATTTATAATTTTTTTCTTGACTTATATTCTTATGGAAAATATCACTAAATATATTCATTATTTAACTCTCACTTTGTTGTGTATTTATATTATTTGTACATGTACTGACATAAATTATGTTCTCATCTATCAAATCTAGTATACTAAGTCTAAAACTAATACATCTATTGGTACTATGCATTGGTGATTTATGAAAATTATAAAAAATCATTTTGATAAAATCCTTTTGGATGAGTATTACTCACATAAACCTATTTAATGTGAGGCAATGATATAAGGTTACATTTTAATAAAAAACACCTTGTAGGGATATCATTTCAAGTTATAAAAATGTCTCTTAGAGGAGTTGATAATGCAATACATATAGTATGTTAGTAAATACATTCACTATTGTCTTTGGATCATTATTATTTTTGAGAGCTCTCCCCTTGTATGGTGTCTTTCTTATATTATTTTCATGTGAAATATAAACTAGGTTGTTTACATACTTTAGCTTATGCATTTTTAACAACTTGACTTCCCTTTCCTTAATTATGTAACATAAATTCATGAATGATAGTAGATTATTAAAAAAAATAGAAAAATTTAGAGGTGTAATCAAACTCTATTTCAATATTTCTTACAATTCCTTATCTACAAGAGGATTCATTACTGTGAATACCATGGTATTATACAATAAGACATGTTATATAAATTAATTCATTTATATTGATTGATGAATTCACAATGAAAAAATATAAGAAAGGATTGAAAAAATGAAAAAACTAATTATGTTAATCATAAATCCATATTACAACATAATATTTTAAAATTGTAACAAATATCTTGGTCAACAACATATCATTAGATGCATAGACTAAACATGTTGCATGAAATTCTTTGAAATTTTTTTGTGGTCACATTTTCTATTGCACAATGTAATATTAGGTGTCACAAAACCATTTGGTAAATGATATACTAAAACATGTTGGTCTAATATCTTATGAAATAAATTCCAAGAGTTAAATGATTGAATAGGTTTCAAATCATTTTTTTCCCATCTGTCACACCTTAGTTTACAGAGTTAAAACAATTTGTATATGTTATTTTACATCAAGAATATAATTTTTCTAACCAAAGGTAGTGTAAAACATGATTAAGTAAATATTGGCATATTTATCTAATGAAACCATTGGGTTTCCCCCTTAGTATATTTTTATATGAAATTTGCATTGAGTGATGTAGACAAAGGAATGTAACCTATAGGAGTGGAAGTTGAAGAGTATTGAACATTATATGTTTTCTTTATTTCCTTCTAATAAATTTTAAAAACACATATTACATGTCTATATTATGTGAAATAAACCTTTATCTATGTCATCAAATATATTTAATGATTCAGACATTATATTGTTATCAACTAGAATGTGAAAACTATTCAACTTAAGTATTACTTAGTATAAAACTCTATGTAAATAAGTTAGGAACATCTTTATTAAATTATATAAAATATAAAATATAAAAATGGAATATTTGTGTTAACAAAAAATTTATCAAATATGAAAACCCTAATACAATGTTTGGAAAAAATAAAAGTAGGGAAAAAACCCTAGAAATATGGATGGTTAGGGTTTAAAATATTCAATCAATATATGGGTTCACAAATAAGTTTTATAAAAATATTGAGATTAAAAAAAGTTTTAATCTAATTATAATAAATAATTGAGTAAAATTAGAATGTATAAATTTTTTAATAAATACACAATACTAATTTCAAACTTGTTATTTTATAGAATTATGTTAAAAGGGGAAAATACAAAAGATAAATAAATTATTTGGCACTCTAATAAGATGGATTGCAACAAATATTGTGTGATTATTGTTTGATTATGTGAGGTAAATTTGAACTAAGAATAGGAATTTATTTGAATCTAGGCCAATTTTGTGTTATTGGATAAGGTTGGTTTGCACTATCATCTATAGGGTGCTCTAGTGTCTAGTAGGATTTTCCCCTCTATGTAATTTTATATCAGTTTTCATTGACTTATATGTGTTATGTGTGTGATTAGGGTCACTTTGTTTTCTAATAGATTCATTGTGTACCTTATTATTAACTTGAAACCCTAGATCAATGATAAGGAGAAAAATATCCAATAAATGAGTAAAAAGGGGTTAAGTGATGAAGTTTATCTTTACCTCAACACCCTCTCTAATGAATATTGCTTACATACCATTACTCCTAAGAGGGATAAAACTCCATATATTTCTCCCATGCTATAATGGTTCAGGTGAAATACCTTTAAAATTTAATATGGTGGTGAAATCCTAGTGTAAATATTTGCTTTAATAATAAATTATGACCTTGTGTATTTAGACTTAAATCATGCCTAATTTGGTTATCTAGACTTAATAATTTAGAGGAAGAGGTATTTTATCTTGATTTACAATTAGAATAATTCAAGTTTTTTTCAATACAGAATCCTCTTACCAAATAGAGAACAAATGAATACAAAATATGCATATATAATAGTTTTATCACGATTTCCTTGAATGGGGATTTTGAAATGTGTAGGATAACTCACTAGGTGAAATGTAGTTTGATAAATTAGACTTTTCCTACTAGAAGGATGAATCAGTGGATTCAAACACTACTAATGAGTGAGAATTGTCTCAAAAGAGCAACCTTTTCAAATAATTACAAATAGATAAAATGGAAGTGTGAATCATCCTAATAGTGTGTTTTGATTACATGGAATGAATAATATGAATGTTCAATATCATAATTTTGTAAATATAGAGGATTTTATGCATGAAAGTGGATAAATAATGAATTATAACTATGAAATTAATCATCGACTAATTGTGTATAAGGAGTGGTCACATGTTCATGGTTTTAGCATTAAATGTTAATTTTATAAAATACACCATCAAAGGAGATATAAAATGGAGTGGGTTTGTAATATTTATGTCATCTTATGAAAATACCCCACATCCAAAAATATATAAGTCTCGTGATCATTGAGTCAATGAGTGATTAAATAATGAACATTAGGAATGAAATTTAGAACCATTTTTTTATGGACTCAATTATATGTGTGAAAATTTTATGTGATTATACACAATCCTCACAATATCTTTGCATTCCATAAATGTGTGGCATATTTTAACATGTATATAATCTCATAATATCTGAGCATTACCAAAACACCATGGATCATGTCATGTTGAACACTATGTAGGTTAATTTATCTTCATGTGTTGTGCATCTACCTAATACATTACACATCTTTTGTGAATGTATTTTATTACCTTTTCACGCTACCAAAACACCACATAGATTATTTCATGGGTATATTCTACTAACATGGACATCCAAACTTAGCATCCGTGTGTTAGCTTCTTACTGTAATGATTAATTTTAAGTTTCACTCTCAAGGGATATTATATGTCAAATAATAAACCAACATTATCTCACAACTAGGAATATAACCACAACATATATAATTAGACCAATTGTAACTAAGTCAAAAGATTAGTTGATGCCTCTTTATAAGCATCATTTATTGTAACTACTTTATTTAAAATATGTATACATTATAATTATCCAACCCGTAAGTTTTTATATATTTTAAATACAAAATATGAGGATAACATATTATTATCATGATTTAATTCTCTATCATATGAAACAATTTATAACTCACATCAAGTCTAGGCATATTGGAGGAAGCATTTCCCCTTCTTTTGAAGTTTTTTGACATGGAAAATGTGAGGGTTAAAATAAAACCTTCTCATTACATAATTTCATAATGAAAAATAGTATATAATTTTTAAAATACCCAAATATATAAAAAAATATGAAAACTAAAATATAATACTTAGTCAATCAAACATATCTATTTACACTAATAAAATAGGGTTAAATAAATAATAAAATGACAACCTTTTCTATTTGAAAAATATATTCGTTTTCAAAATGATTCAATGTATCTTATTAGTATTTATTTTATTAATAAATGGTACAATTCTTAGACTAATATATCTCTCATTAAATTAATCCAATCCCACATGCAAATAGCATGAACTCAAATTCATAAAAAAAATTGGTAAAATTTACTTATTTGGGTTTAGTTGGCAAAATAACATATATTAAAGTTAATATATAATCTCTACAAACCCCATAATTTTAAAAATTTAATAATTTTATAACATTATTTCAAATTAATATTAACTAAATAAATCATATTCATTAATATAAATAATTCAATAGACATGTTCAAAATTACAGAGCTCAAATTAAACATGCACAATATTAAATTATAAAAGTCATAAACCATAATATATGAAAATTTACTTAGTGTTTTAGGATAAAAATAACATTTTAATTATTTAATCAATTTATCAAGATAATTATTATAAATTCTAAGTATTTAAAAAATATATAACAAATAAATTGTTTTTATTTTGAAACAATAAAAATAAATATCTTCTTATTTATATTGTACAATTTTCAAAATAAAACCAAGTTTTGAAGTCTTAAACCACTAAAACTATCAATCATTAAAAAATTTATTTATAAAAAACTACCTTGAACCAAAAACAAACATAGAATTCATGAAATAAAATATTTTCCTACTTATAAGTTCTTATTATTTGGGTAATAGCCTTTAACATAAGACACATAAATTAACCATGTTTACCAAGTCTCTCCTCATTATTTATAACATATAGTTTCATTTTTGGTATAATTCTATAACATTATTTAATGAGAAACCTTGCACATTTCATATTTTGCTACAAAGTGGTGACATAATCTTGAATAAAACTTCCCATAATCTTCTACAAATAATTTACCTCTTCCTTGAGACTATCCAATAACAACCAATTTAATTATTGGGTTTTATGAAATTATAATAGATAATTATCCATTAAATTAATTCTTCTAATAATTATTCCTTGTGTTTTTTATATTTCTATAGTAAATTTTACTGAACTATTATATCAGGCCTGATTATGTTACATCCTGATTTCTTCACTAAATATAATTTGTTTATTAAATCGATATTATGGGGTTAATATTATATAATTACTTTTTTAGCATACTATTTTCATTTATGAACATGTATGGGCATACATATAATGATAATTTTATGTGACTTATCACTTGATTAGTTAGTTGTATATGGGTTTCATTTGCATGTGGATTATGCTTATTTGTTATTACTTTTCTTTAGCAACATTTTTATTCATTATCATGGTTACATGATAACTACCATTTTCATTTTTGAGGTGGATGAATGATAAAGTATACTCTCCAAATATATATGGATGGAGAGTACCCTCAATGAGGGTGTTGTAGATGGAGATGTTAGAGGTGTAGAGATTTGATAATGAACCCAACATACACCATGTAGAACAATAACAATGCATGATCGATCTAATCTTTATTTATTTTTATTATTCATGCTTGGTCATGTTTTATTTTATTATGATTAATGTTTATATTCTATATAGTCTTACTTTCAATTATGACTATTTAACATGATTATAAAGTGGTTTCCATTGTGGAATGTTTGGTTATATATGTTCTTAAGATTACTTTATTGTTTATTGTCTGCATAATTCCACATAGGAAACCACCTACAAACATAAAAAAATAATTATTATTAAAACATAGATAAATAGGGAAAATAATTATATTGCATTTTTATCATAAGATAATGATTTTATCAAACTATATCTAACCTAGACCTAAGCTGGTACCTAGGGTGACTTATTTTATAAATATTTAATGGTTATCTGGGTATGAAGTCATTATTTTTTAACGTTTATCTTTTATTATTTCATATTTAGTGGATAGGTACTTTATATGTTATTAAAACATAATAATTATGTTTAATTGACATATTATTATGTCAACCTTAATTCTAGAATCATCATTTAGTTTTGATTGTCTTCATTATTTGAACCATGCAAACTTGAGATGGCTAAGGTTCAACTATGAGTCTGAAGAAATAATGAGGAGACTATTAGTTTGATGTTCAACATTGGGATATGTAAGAAGCATGTTGGGAGTTTCAATTTTGATGGTGAGTCATTCTTAGAGTGATTGTGAATGGGTTTCCATGATATTAAGGGTATTCAAAATGCATTCAGTGGATGGAAAAAATAATGAACACGAAGTTTTGGATTTTTGGATAGTATCCAAGTTGATAGAGGAAAGAATATGAAAATAAAGGGACTTTTTCTAGACCAAGGAATAAAATCTACTTTGGGCATTTTGAAGTAGGGTCTGTTCTTTTCGATTTTCTCTAAAAACATATATTGAGGTTATATAGTCTGTGAACAAAATGTTTGTAGGGTTTTAAAAAAATGGTTGATATATTTTGAAACCCTATGGTGAATCATGGTTTCAACCATGTGGGAGCAGGAATAGCCCCATATAATCTAATTGATGATTTCATTTGAGTATAATGTGATTATGGAAAGTTAGCGATAATATTTTAAATGAAAATATTTAGTGTTTAATTATATGGATGTGTGGTTTTTATGCACGACTGAGTGTTATTTTGTGTAGTTTATTTTCTTGGTTGTGTATTATTCTATGTTATGAGACATATCAAAACATTATGTTGGGTATAAGGTCGAGTAGGGTTTTTATTGATCATTTTCTGTATTGAGTTTTACTTAGCACATTTATATATTAAAACAATTATATGTTATTGAAATGCCATAGAGATATTATTTCTAATTGGGGTTCATAAAAGGGTTTTTAATGGGTAATTATATTACTATATTTCTCATAAGTTTTTTATACTTAGTCAAGTAGATGTGTATGTATTTAATTATATGGCATAGAATATGGTTTATAGGTTTAGGTTTTTTTCTTATGATATTTGGATTTTTATTTGATTAATTTAAATTTTGAATGGCTGAGTATTATTATATTGTGACCACCTATGTACAAATATTAATACTAGATGGCTAGAAGATCTAGTTTAAACTATGCATATATAGTTGTGTGTCAACTAAGTATAAATGAATTATGGGTCTATTGAATATAAATGGTTATGTATTAACTATGGTTATTTTATTAAGAGTCGATTGTGAGTTAATAATGTCAATTATCATAACATAGGTTTTAGATCATTTTGGTGTTATCTATATAATAATATATATGATTGTGTGTTAACTGGGTAACAATATTTGTATGTTTATTGAGTATAAATAAACTATGAGTAAATTTGGTACAAATAATTATGAGTCAATTTTGTATATTATTGTATGGGACACTTGAATGTTATTAATTTACTTGACTTAGTTTAAGTATCAGCTGAGTATACAAGTTATAGTTGTGTGTGAATATGTTATTCTGAGTTGAATTAATATACAAGTTATATTTATTTGTGAATATATTATAATAACTTGAATGTGTAATGATTAATGATTATAGTTTTATATTCATATTTAGTATGAGTCAATTAAACCATAGTTAGCTTATATGAAACAACCAAGTTTACAAAACAAGACTGATGCATTCATTTAAAATGTGAAAATTGGTAACTTGAGTGTGGCTTGTGACACCCAACCCTTAGGTCCCTCTTGCTTACTCTCATGACCCTCATATCCATATTTTCACTTATTCTCAGTCATGTGTAGCCTTCCAAATAGTGATTCCACCTCCTATAGGCAAAATTTATAGTGATGATCTATCCCCCTAGGTCCCTTTCCTTTAGGACTATATCACCCAACTTGGAATATAGCATCATACCCTAGGGTGTTTGTTTTTGACACCCCTCTCCAAATGCATTTTCACCTCTAATGGTTAGTTTTTTCTAATTCTTATCCCTCTTATTATTGGCCTAACATGAATACATTTGTCCCATGACCAATAGATTCCTATAAAATCCCATTAAAAGTTCATTTAGAATGGGTTAGAAAATATCACAAAGCAATAAAAAATATGATAATTTTCTTTTAAGGAAATCTTCCCTGTTCTTTGCATACAACTAGCCAATACTAATACAAGCTTATTTAAATTATTACACTAGTCCCTAGCCACCTCAAGTACACTTAGTTTTAGAATTTTTGCATCTTTATACACACTATTTCACAAAGCACATCAAGTGGGTGAACTACATATGGCTTGATCCCTCTTCAAAGTATTGGTATGTAGGCAACATGCCGACATAAGGGGTATGGTTACACGTGTAATGCATTTTACACACATTAACCCCCCCTCTTTTCCAAAGTTTTCCAAAGCACAATGGAGTCTAGGGTTTAAAGACTAAATCAAATCTATATTTAGTTCCATAGATATCCAACCATCAAAATTTCATAGGGAGGATCACACAGACACAATGAACAAAACCTAGAAAGCTTATGTCTCCTAGACAATAGCAATAGAAGAGGACTATAACACCAGAACCTAGGTGTCCTATTTTGGTGCTCCTATCTAATCAATAAATGAAGGCTAGATCCTATTTTTTTATAGTCTCTTAGTCTTACACAATGAATTTTAGACCCTATAATAGCCATTTAAGCCAGTTTCTAGCTATATCTTATTTTCTCCCCCTTATTACTATTTTTAGAAATATTAAAATTACAATAAAATTATATAAATTAGTACCTTAATTATTGCATATTTATTTAATAATTTTATTACTCTAGACCCTAACCTAAATTAGGAATAATACACCAACATTACCAAAATGGTTAAATCATTTGGTGAACTTGACTTACTTCAATTGGGCATAAAAACTCTAGGGTAAATTTCCTACTAATTTTTCCTATATTTTTTAATTTTTTACCTACATAATAAAATAAAAAATTAGCTTTAAATTTTAAAATTCATAGTAATTTTAAAATAATTTTCTTTCAATCCTTAGTTACCCATACTAGGTCTTGGTATTTTCCCAGTATTTTCCCTATATTTTTATAACTTTTTACTTATATATTTAAATCATCAATTTGCATCAAATTTTAAAATTCCTTAGTAATTTAAAAAATAATTTTCTTCAAAACCCTAGTTTCATGTACTATTTCATATTTTATTCTTGAGGTATCACCTTACATCTAATTTCAAAGATGGATTTCACTTATTTTCAGATATTTCTTGCATTTTTAGCAAATAATAAGGAGATTATACTTGGTCCTATCATGTACATGAATGATGAAGTTTACCATATACTAATACAAATATTCATTCTTTGATTTTCATGCCTATTTATCATAATATGGGATGATATTAAGAATGTCATTATTAAACATAGTAAGATACCTCTCCTTCAAATCAAAGTAAGCTTGTCTTTAATAAAAGATTTCATCTCTTGCTTTCTATATTTCATATGGAAAAAATTTCAATTTTATCATGATACACACATTAAAAATTTCATAGCACATGCCAATGTTTCTTATGCATTTATGCACAAATTCATTCTTTCTATCCCTTTATTTCTATATCTCATGTGGAAAAAAAATCAAGTTTATCATGATAAACACATTAGAAATGTCATAGCACATGCCAAAATTTCTTATGAATTCATGCATAAATTCATTCTTTCTATCCCTTTATTTTTATCTCTCATATGGTAAAAATTTCAATCTTATCATGTTAAACACATTAGAAATGTAATAACACATGCCAAAATTTCTTATGCATTCATGCACAAATTCATGATTTCTAGCACTTGCTTTCTATCTCTCATTTAGAATGATCTTTATAAACATATTTTTATACAAATAATAACTCCAATTACATGCATTTAGTTTCACATAGATGGTTTATACCTAGATGCATATAACTCATTGGCTAATTTTGAGTATTTCCCTATCACTACTAGACACAAGATAACACTAGTGGTTATATCTATCCCTCTTACCTTCAAAATTGGTACATATAGATACTATCCCACACCTAATACTATTTATATGACTATAATACATCATATGATACATTCTATTGCACAAGTTTATGAAGATAGGTAGGTTGATTGCACCCATAGATATAACTTTATCACTCAGGTTAGCACCCCTTTCGATATAGTTTCAATTATTGAGCTCCTTCAATGATCAGATATTTATAAATATGTGTCATATTCATCTCTTCACAATACTATAATTCCTATTTCCATCAAACTATCTTATGTTGTATCTATCCTCAACAAAATGCAATGGATTGAAGAACATATTTCCTTTAAAATAGAGGATTTATTTCTATGACACATCATTGAATAACATATACCTTTATATATTAAATTAATAATTAATTATGTGGGGGAAAAAAGAGTGTTATTTGATAATGGCTTATGACACAACATTTGTAATATTTCTTTTCTTAAACACCTTAATATATAACCTCATGATTTAGACCATTTTGATATGAACATCAATGGTTTTGACAACATTTATGGAAAGTCATGGGTCAAATAACACTCAATATTAATTTTAGAAACAAGAAACTTATGAATAATTTCCAATTCATGCCAAATGACCTAAAATATAATTTATTACTTAGTCAGCCTAGGATTCCTGATATGCATGTAGTCCCTTCTACACTTCAAGCTTGTCTAAAATTTAGTCACAAAGGCTAAATCTACACATGCCCAATATGTAATGAACAAAAATTATTAGGTTTTTGAATCTCCATAGAATTATATTCATCACTTTAATCTTAGTAAAATACCTACTCAACCCACTGCTTATAGTACACCCTTAGACCATGCCACATGTCAAACAATTCTAAATTTTGTAATAACACCAACACCAAATCACTAGTTTACTTCCTTTTTTTTAATTAAATGTATTAATAATATGGGATATCATGGAAAATTCCTTGTAAATCATGAAAAATTAATCATCAATCTTGTTGAGGCATTAACATAACATGGAAGGTAAAGACTAGGATATCAACTTACCCTTCTTTATGATAAATATTCTTCCATAACTTCAAAGCATATAAATTTTTGTCCACCCATTACATTGGTAGACCACAAAATTAATCATACTTCAACATTATCATTTATCTATCATGATCTCATTTATGATACAAATTCACTATATATGTACACATTAGATGAATTCTCTGACAATGAATCCCTCTTACAATTTCTCAGAGCATATAAAGACATCCCATCTTGCTATCAAAAAAATAAATTTCCTCATCACACAAATTCCCATACATACTTTGGAGAAAATATATATTATTCCTAAGACATACTAGTTTATTCTAATGATACTATTCATACAACTCCATACACACTAGATCATTCCACACTACTTAATGAGGAAATAGTTAATTTCAACTTTGAAACCAGTCGGGATCCATGAATTGTCTTATTATTCACTTCCCTATCAAATAAAGAAGATACAAATATTCATCAAAATTTAATAAATTTTCAAAAACTTTTACTTGGTCTTACTTAGATATGCCATAAATTGATATATTTGTACTAATTCATCAAATTCCTTTATACCCAGATGCTTAACCAGTAAAACAAAAAAATTACAAAATGCATCCTAAGGTAGATCTCTTAGTCAAAGATGAGATCCAATGTCACTTAGATACTGAATTCATTTGACCAATATCACACCTCAAATGGGTTCTTAATATAGTCCCCATGGTCAAACCCAATAGATAAATTTGGTGTTATTTTGATTCTTGATATTTAAATAAAGCATGCCCAAAATATGATTTTACTTTACCTAAGATTAACATGATCATAGATTCCATAGCTAGGTATGAAATTTTATCATTTATGAATGGATTTTTAGGATATGACTAAATCAAAATTTCCAAAGAAGATCAAGAGAAAACATCTTTTACGACACCTTGGGGTATATTTTGTTACATTGTCATGCCTTTCAAATTAAAAAATTCTAGAGCTACATATCAATGTACCATGACACATATATTTCATGATTTAATTAACCATACTATCAAGGATTATGTCGATGATATATTATCTAAATACAAACAATGACAACATCATGATATTTATTTACAAAAGATCTTTTAATGACTCAAACAATACAATGTATGATTAAACCTAAAGAAATGTGTGTTTGGAGTTACATCAAGAAGACTCTTAGGTTTCATTATTTCTCAACATGGCATATAGGTTGAATCTAATAAATTTAAAGCAATTATCGGCATGCCACCTCCCATGAATTTGAAACAATTTTGATCCTTACAAGGAAAGATACAAGTAATCCAACATTTTATAGCTCAACATGCTGATAAAATTCAATCATTCACTTGATTATTAAAGAAAGATACAAATTTTATCTGGCACTAGGCTTGTCAAGAAATCTTTGATATAATTAAGTAATATATTCTGAATCTACCTATTTTAGTACCACCTATACCTAACAGGATTTTTATAATATATATCTTAATAAAAAATCATGCATTAGGATCACTCTTAACATAATCTGATGATAAAAATACTGAGTGAGTAGTTTATTACATCGATCACACATTAGTTGATTCCAAAAAAAATTATTTTACAATAGAAAAACTATGTCTAGCATTAGTTTTTACCACACAAAAACTTTGACATTACATGGTAAATAATGAGATTCAATTTATCACAAAGGTAAATCCCTTGAGGTTTCTCATGGCTAAACCATATCTCTTTGGTCACATCACAAAATGGGTTATGTCATTAACATAGTTTGACTTTCAATAGTTCTCCAAAAATCAATAAAGGGCCAAATCATTGTAGACCATTTGGTAGCCACACCACTCTTGGACACCAATCCTATTAGTGACATATTTAGAGATGATTTCACTACCTATTAAACTCATTCTAATACTTGGACCATGTTCTTCGATGGTTCTCAATGTGTATCCAGTGCAGGGGCAATCAATATCATTGTTGACCCTTTTGGTCACATAGTTCCTATCACAAATTAGTTAAGTTTCTCCTATACTAACAACACCTTAGAATATGAAGAACTTATCTTAGGTATATTCTACACCCAATCCCTCCAAATTAGGTCTATTCAAGTCTTTGTTAATTCCCAACTTTTGGTCAACCAAGTCAATGATGTCTATCAGACAAAATAAGAACATCTTCCACATAATAAAACATGGTACATTATCTATCATCACAATTTGACTATTTTTTTATTGAGACTATACCAAGAAAAGACAACCAAAATGTAGATGAAATGGCAAGTTCTGAATTTATGATTCCTATCGACATCAATGATGATCAATTAATTTTTAGAATTAAATGATTAAAATTACCTTCAATATCCAACATGGATTTGATTTCCCTTTCTGTCTTAGCTACTACATGTATTTATCCAACTCTAGAATGGTTCTCTAATATCTATAACTTTTTAAATAAATCTATTACACTAGACACTTTTCATAAAATGACAAACCCAAGTTACACAAATAACCACTCTATTATGTAATCATTGGCATAGACCCTTTTAAATGATCCTTTGATGGACAATTACTTTGATGTTTGAATTTAGTGGAATCTAAAATTTCTCTTACATAAATACATAATAGTGAGTGTGGTAGTCACTTTATTAGAAAATCCATGTCACACATATTGATTTGAAAAGGGTACTACTAGCCCACCATGGAAGATGAATGTTTAAAATATGCAAAAATTTGTGATAAATGTCACCAACATAGTAACATACAACATGTACCATCACAATAATTGTATCATATTATCTCCTATGGGGATTTTGTCTTATGGGAAAAATTAACCTTGAATCTATCGATGGACAAAAGTTCATAATCTTATCTACATAATACTTTACTAAATGGGTAGAAGCCACTCCACTTCAATCTACTACAGGTGAGGACATTTGTAACTTTTTCATGACTTACATTATTTCATGATTTAGCTTACCCATAACCATTATTTTTGATAATGGAACATCATTAAACAACAAATCTATCAATAAATTTTGCATAAAATATAATATTAAACACACATTCTCCACTGCATATTACCCATAAGGAAATAGTCAAGTAGAGGTTACCAATAAAACTATCAACAATATTTTGAGCAAACTAGTGACCAAATTTAGAGATGATTGGCACAATCAACTAGTCTTTGAATTATGGGCCTATCACACAAGTATCCACACACCCACAAGAGCTACTATTTATTCACTTGTTTATGGAAGAGAATAAGTTTTACCATTGGAATTAGAAATACCATCTCTTTGTGTCTCCATTAAAGGTATTCCCACTAATGGCTAGTATTATGAAAAGTGTTTACATCAACTTGAGTAATTAAGACATACATTCATTCAAGTAGTAGATCATCTCATAATATGCCAACAATGTATACAATTATCCTACAACAAATGAGTTCACACTAGAGAATTTGAAGCTAATGATCTCATTCTCAAATAAAATCTTCACAATGTCAATGCCAAAGAAGAAATCAAAATAAAATTCAAACCAAATTGGCTAGGTCGATACATTATTACCAAAGATATTATCCCTAAAGTGTATCATCTAGCCTCACTTGAAGGAAATAAACTCAAAAATCTAATGAATATTATGCATCTACGTAGATTTCATGTCTAACATTTCATTTTTTACATTGTATTGTAGATAATTTTTCAAAATTAAGTTTATATAACTTTCCTTCAAATTTATTGTACACAATTTCCTTATAATTAATTTTACATAGCTTATATCAAAAATACTAAAAAATATATAACATTTCAAAATCTAAAAACATTCAAATAATTAAAAAATTCAAAAAACATTTATATTGTATGTATTAGCCATGCTTTACATTTCTACTACCATGCTAGACTTACATTTTGTTGCTAAATGCTATTTTTTGTCAATTTATCTGCATTACCATGATTCACTTGATCTTCTTTGAGTGTTTGTAGTGACATATATATCCTTGATCGCTTCACTCTACCCATTTAGGGGGTATACTACTTCTACATTTGAGACACACATTGATATACATACCCACTAGGGGCATCTTCTACATGACTACACAATTTAGGTTATGTCATTCCTACACCACACACTTTAGTTATCATATTGATATAGATTACTTACTATATTGCATAGATTATTCTATCAATACTCACTAGTATATAGCACTTACGTATTTCTTAGCATATACCTAGTCTTGTACTCCATGTCTTGCACACTTTCACTTCTTACTTTGATTATTTATATGTGATTATATTTTCTAGTACATTACATGGTTTCATTTCTTATTTTATGTAACTATATATGATTGTTCTTTTCAGTTCCTATTTTATTTCCTGTATGTTCCTTCAAAAATTTGTTAATGTCTTTTGATTTTATTCTTGTGTGTTCCTTGGGATATTTGCTAATGTCCTTTGCTTGTACTCTTTTATATGCCTATGGCCCTTGAACCAACCTTTCATATTTCAATTTTTTGTGTATGTGGAATTTGAGCATGCCTTGTATGCTTGATTTCCAATTTGAGTTACAAGTGCCCATGTCCCTTGTTTGTTTGGACCTTTGGCCACTCTAGTATGCTTCTTACTTTTTGCCTTACATTCTTGTTGCCTTTTTCCTTCTCAAATTATTTAAAACTCCATGATTCATATCCAGTATTATCTTACTTTTTTAGATGCCATGATAGACATCATGATCCATCCCTCCTTAACAAATAACAACTAACCAAATTTTTAGTTTTAATTGAGTAAATTGCACATGCTATTACATTTTTATATCTATCTAGGAATAACCCTATTGATCTAATGATCTCTCATTACAAACCATTTTATATCTTGAGATACCTTGTCAATTATCATTGCTATATCATGTATCTTTTCAACATAACATAGATGTAGAAGGGAAGTCATTGTAGGGTCTTCATTCCAACCCTCAAAAGAGGGGGTAATAAATAGGGGTTTTATCATGGAGATCAAAGATCCTAATGATAAAAAGGAAGTTTTTAGAACACCCAAAACAACAACCAAACTTCAAACCAGTCAGACCAAACCAAAAAGATAGTGACAATTTCATAACAGTCATCAGATTTAGCATCGAACAATAGCACCAAGATTGGAATATAACACTGGACCCTCTAGTATCTACTTTCAGTGCTCTTATCCAAACAACAAAAAAATCAAACTTTGAAGAAGTAGGTATAAAATTAGGTTTAACTATAGTTTTGCACATTCAAAATAGTTCAAAATTAGTAGTTTTTAGTACACTTTTAATTAGAGAATCCATATATAAGGGTATCATGTGTGGCATGATGGATCTCACTTCCAATTTTAGATATGGCAGTTGGTATAACTTCCAAATTAGAATCCATATTTTAGACACTAGTGATTGGGGCCAATGTGTATGGAACATTTGTCTTCCTTTCTTTCTGACTTTAGTACATTACCCAGACATTCTCAGAAGTCACATGCTTTATTCCATCCAGAGGTCATTGGAATATTTTTAGAGTGGATTTCATACAAGCTTAACCTTAACATTTTAGAATGGCTTTCACATAAGCCTAGTGCCTAGTTTTATAGTGGCTTTCATATAATTCTGATTTCCACCTTTCGAAGTGGCCAAGAGTGGCCTAGTTTTCAACATACATTTAGATATGTATGCCACATTATTAGATTATAGAGCATTCATGGGCTTTAGAAGCCATCTCATATGACACACATTTTATACTAGTATCATTTCATAGCTTCACTTCATGAGGAAATGATGGAGCCAAAGGAATAGCTAGCCTTTATATACTTGAGTCACCTACTTAAAGGGATTAGATGCATAGTCCAAAAATTGATTAGTGCATGCATTATCACCTAGACTCACTTAATGGAAATGATGGAACCAAAGGGTTAGCCTTTGAATTCTTGAGACACTCTCAGGGAATTGAGCACTCAACTCCATTCATGATATTACTTTTAGTAAAACATCATCTAGCATTACTTAGTATTACTCAACATCACTCAGCATCACAATAGGTTTTGTATTCATTTTTTTACCTAGTGAGGTGTATTAATTCCTTTCTCTTCATCTATTCTCTCTTACCCAGTTTCGTATGTTCTTATTTTAGATATAGCATATCTAGTAAGAATTGATCTACTCTTTATTTTCTATTTCATATTTAAAATTCATAGTGTCATCTCTCTATGCACATCCAACATTACACAACTTTATGAGCTTCACCATTATAGTTATGTTCAAGTACGCTTTATATTTTTCCTTTATCCTATTACTTTTCTTTCTTGCATTACTAAAATAAAGGGGCAGGGCAAATGTAGTCATATAAAATGTGAAAATTGGTAACTTGAGTGTGGCTTATGACACCCAACCCTTATGTCTCTCTTTATTTCTCTCATGACCCTCATAGGCATCTTTTCACTAGTTTTGAGTCATTTTTAGCCTTCTAGATAGTGATTCTAGCTCCTCCAAGCAACATTTATAGTGATAAATCCATCCCCTGGGTCTCATTCCTTCAAAACTATAGCACTCAACATGAACTATAGCATCAGACCTTAGGTTGTCTATGGTTGGTGCTTCCATCCAATTGCATTTTTATTTTCAATGATCAGTTCCTTCTAGTTCCTATCCCCCTTCATTATCCTAACATGAATGAATTTAACCCATGACCAATAAATCCCTATAAAATCCCATTTAAAGTTCATTTAGAAGGGGTTGGCAAATATCATAAAGCAAACAAGAATACAAGCAAGAATACTAAGGTAATCTTCTTTGTTCTCTACATATAGATATCCAATACTATTACAAGCTTATTCAAATTCCTAGACCAATCCCTAACCACTGCAAGCATACCTAGTTTTATCATTTTTATATCTTCAAACACACTATTTCATAAAGCACATCAAGTGGGAGAACTACATATGATATGATCCCTCTTTGGAGTATTGGCATGTAGGTAACATGCATATAAAATGGGTGTGGATACACGTTTAGTGCATATTACACACACTAAACCCCCTCTTTCCCAAAGTTTGTCAAAGCACAATGGATTCTAGGGTTTGAAGACTAAATCAGCTCTACAAGGAGTTCTACAGATACCTAAATGTCAAAAATTCATAGGTAGGCTCACACAGACACAAAAAACAAAACCCAAAAAGCTCAGGTCTACAAGATAATAGAAACATAAGAGGACTATAACATTGAAACCTAGGGTGTATTATTTTAGTGCTCTTAACCAATGAATAAATGAAGGCCAGATCTTGATTTTTGATTGTGTCCCAATCTTGCATAGTGAATTTTAGACATTGCAATAGCCCTCTTGGTTAGTTTCTAGCTAATTCTTATTTTCTCTCCCTTATTACTATTTTTAGAAAGATTAAAATCACAAACAAATTATACAAATTAGTAGCTTAATTATTGCATATTTATTTATTGATTTTATTAGTCTAGATGATTAACTAAATTAGGAATAATACACCAATATTTCAAAAATTATTAAATCAACTAAGTTAAAATATAAAGTATAGTTAGTTATATGAAATGACTAGATTATTATTCATAATAAATTTATTTGAATGGCACTATTATCTACTTCATCTTGAACAATATAACCATAGACAAGAATAAAATAAGAGAAATAAACATCTATAGAATTGTTTCCTTATTTCAATGAGCTCTATGTAATATGGTTAAATAAATATTTGATTGAAGTTTATTAGACTATATTAAACATTTGGGTTAAATTAATTTTATATTTCCTATGTAGGGAACTTAGGATATGAGAATAACTTAAACATATATACATATGTATTTATATAATTATGGATTATACATAAATATGAATATATATTCTTTATCAATAGTTCATAAAAACATATATATGTATGTATGTATGTGTGTGTGTATATTTACATACATATATATATGTAGGTGTTATGTGTGTGTGTGTGTGACCATTTATGTATATATAGACACACACATAGACACATACATATATATACATATAAAGTTAACACTTATAGATTATACACATAAGTATATATATATGTGTGACCATTTGTGTGTGTGTGTGTGTGTGTGTGTGTGTGTGTGTGTGTGTGTGTGTGTGTGAGAGAGAGAGAGAGAGAGAGAGAGAGAGAGAGAGAGAGAGAGAGAGAGATAGATAGAGAGAGAGAGAGAGAGAGAGAGAGAGAGAGAGAGAGAGAGAGAGAGAGTATATGTATATATATAGACACACACATAGACGCATACATATAAAGTTAACACTTATAGATTATACACATAAGTATATATAAATGTGTGACCATTTGTGTGTGTGTGTGTATAAAGTTAACACTTATAGATTATATGCATATATATATATATATATATGTATATATATATATATATATGTATATGTATATATGCATATGTATGTATATTTATATATGTATATGTATGTATATGTATATATGTATATGTATATATACGTATATATATATACATATATATATATATGTATATATATACATATATATATATATATGCATATATATATATATGCATATATATATATATATATATATGCATATATATATATATACATACATATATATATATATATATACATACATATATATATACATATATATATATATATACATATATATATATACATATACATATATATATACATACATATATATACATATATATATATATACATATATATATATATGTATATATACATATATATATATATATATATATATGTATATGTATATATACATATGTATATATATATGTATATATATATATATATAAGTATATGACCATGTATATGTATATATTATGCCATTCAAATTTAGTGGCTAAAGGTTTTTAATGTATATAGATATAAGTGGACATACTTGATATACATCTTTATGTAGATAATTTGGGTTGTAAGTAGATGTTTGTCAATAAGTTGATAGATTTATTCAGATATAAACTAGGATTAATCTACAATATGATGTTTAGCTATAAATTATGAAAAAAATTATTAATAATTAATTACAATAATAAATGTTGTTGTAGACACTGAAAAGTATACTAGATGTTGAAATGCCTTGAGATACTTTGTGGACCACCTAACCCACTAACCAACCTGTTAGAATTTGAGTCTAGTTAGTTACTTAGTTAAAGAAACTCACTAACTTACTAACCAACCTTAACCCAGCCCCTTTCAACTCACATTGACCCCTTTTCATTCAAACAATTAACTGCTAATGGTCAACTTGACCATTGATGGTTAGGCTGACCATAGATGGTCAGGTCCTCCTCGTTATTATACAAACACCAGTTGTTCAAGATAACCTGGAAAGATTTAATATATCCTCCTTGTCCATTGCTAACAAACTCCTAAGCATCAAAATTAGCAAGCCAACCTACTAGGAAACCTTATATCCTACATCTCTCTTTGCCTATAAAAGGAGGGGAGTAGGAGGTGAAATCAATGATCATAAACATTCTTTCACATAGGTATTAATAATTCTATCCAACTAGCCAGTCTTCTTATAGTAATTCAATAGTAACAAACATAAGGATCTGAAATTCTACCAAAATTTCTCTCAAGGAAAAGTATCATTACTATATTGAAATTACTCCACCCATCAACCATTAACCATATATAAAATAATAGGTATAGTTTTAGTTCTCTTTAGTTTCTAGCTTCTAGGCCTAAATTATATCTACTGCACCTATCTTCTGAATTCCCTATCCTTGACTAGACCCTTGAATAGACCCTTACCTAATTAACGAATGATTCTAAAACTATTTTTTGAGTACCTTTATAAATCCATAGGTAACTATCGATGGTTATTAAAGCCATCAATGGTCATCTCCCCATCGATGGTTACCCAGCTACTAATGGTCACCCCAACTGAAGATGGTTACCCTAATCATCGATAGTAACTATGACATGAAATAATAAGTTATTTATAACTCCTTACCCCTAGCCAAATCTAAATTTATATGTCCCCACCTATTCACATACCCTTTCTTGATTTTATGAACCTAACCTAATCTATTTTAGCACTAGTATTGACTTGATTTTGCTATATTTAATCATTTTATCTATTAAGCATTCAATTTCATCTTGTATTTCATTTTAGTACTTTCTATTATTTTATGCAAGTATCTTACTTTTATCTCTTTAAACTTAATTGTTATCAAAGAGTGGATTGGCAACCTCCTAACAAGCTCATGCTTCTTAGATCTAGCTCACACTAGGAAGTACACATAACTATCTTTCTAACAACCCATTTTGTGAGTTCTTTCTTATCTACAATTTATTCCTTCTAAGATAAAGAGGAGCTCTCTATACTCATTTGGATTATGTTCACATCAAAACTAGGTATTTCTACCACACCCTTATTACTAGTTGTTATCTTCTTCAAAAATTAAAAAATTTAAAAAATATATGATAAACATTTTATTATGCCTAGTGGGACCCTAGCATCATCTAGGTTCCCCCTTTCTTCATTTATTCTATTATGATACAATAAAATCTAAAATTTATTTTGGGCTTAACTAAACCTTGCATATGTTGATTGCTTGCTTGTTTTATTTCATTTAGTTAACATACAAGTAAATTAATTAAATGTAGTTTCACTCTTGTTATCACACACTTTACCAAACCACATAATCAATAAATACTTCAAAACAAACTTGACACATGTCCTAACTAGGACTTCATCACCTAATGGTAACCTTACCCTTTTACGATAAATCCTACTTCAAGGCCATTACCAAGGGGAGAACCAACTCAGCTCTTTGGTTGAGTATAAACTCTAAAATTTATTATATCTTGGCTAAGCACCTAACACTTATCACTGTGGTGTGTGAAGTGAGGGGTAGGCCCCAATATCAAGCCACATACTGACATCTAATACAAATTATTTTTGAGATACTTTAATACCTAAAACCAACTTTAGATTTCCTCTTTAGTACCTTATCTATAAACAAAATTTCTTCTTCACACTTTTTAAAGCATAATTCAAAAGTGATCTAAAAACAATCATAAGTTTTAAATACACTTTAGTGTTTTTTCTGATTTTCCTAAGATTATTTTCCTTTCATTTTCTTTGTGTTTCAGTTGTGATCTTTCCATCATTTATTTTCTATTCCTCACATGGTCTTTACTAGATAACAATTGAGGTATCAAACTAACCAAGAACCACCATCTTCCTCCTCCTCTTCTCCCATGGAGTATACTTTTGATGTTGAGAGTTCTCCTCATCCTTTTCCCAATCATACTAATTCTTAGATAGTTATCAAGGGTGATGCAAATTTCTCTACCTTCCTTGATAACAACCCTGTGGCCCTCTACCATTATCTTAAAACCTTAGCTTACTGCACCCTTATTATTTTGGTTCCTCCTATGGATCCAACTTATAGTATGTCTCCCCATTTTATGTTTTGTTCTACCTCTACCCAAATTATTATCACCCAAGCATCTTATTCCAACAATATCCCATCCACAACCACCACCAAAACTCAATCCAACATCCTAATCAATAGCCAAACATTCCTTATACCAAACAACATTTTCAACATAGGAACAACTTCACCTCTTGTTACCCATACTTCATCCACCATGAGGCTATCTCCTACCCCTTTTTCCACCATTCACCTTATCACTACCAACCCACTAATTTCCACCCCACTTCAAAATTTTGTACTTTCCATACCTCATACCCTTCTACCTATTAGCATAAGAGTTACCACTAAACACCAACCTTCTACCAACCCATTCATACCTCCAAATCCACCCATATCAATCCCACAACATATACCCATGACATATTACCAATATTTTCCTAATCTACAAGGATAAATAACACCTTCTACCCAACCTTTTGTGCCCATCAACCCTTATGTGCCACCAACCCAACCTTTAATGACCATATACCAATATGTTGTATCCTCTTAACCTTCTACCACTTATCTGTATATTGATTCTATGCAACCTCAACCAAACTTACCATCTAATTATGGAGCTTCTCAACCTCAAAAAAATTTGGTTAAAATGTTAATGGATAAAATGACCAACCTAGAGACATCTATCTTTTGGGCTCATAAGCTTTTATCTTATGATCAAATCTACAAAAAACATATCTACCCATCTACCCCAATATGATTTTACCCTCCTTAATGGGAATTACCCATATTTTCCAAGTTCCAAAGTAGGGACTACCCCCAATAACACTTGAGATCATTTCACCATTCTTGATATTTGATTGCATAAGATGATGATTTTATCCTTTATACCTTTCCCATGTCTTTATCAAGACCAACCCTAGATTGGTGTAGTGCTCTCACCAAGCATTCCATATTTTCATTTTCTCAACTTTCCTAAGCTTTTTAAGATCATTTCTCAATCAACATATCTAAAAAGGTCTCTATTACCAACCTCTACTCCATTAGGCAATTTGATGATGATTCAATTGCCAATTTCATATCTAGATGGAGAGGTTTTATCAACCAAATTTATTTTGCATTACCCCAACCTAATTTTATTGACCTCTTCTCTCAGGGTTGTGCCAAACATATTTCCCCTACTCTTCAAGTTCAAAATTTCAAGACTTTTTATGAGGCTTTTACCATGGCACGTAAATTAGAAATCAGAGACATTTATGAGGGGAAATTGAAACTATGGAATAAAAATTATAGTTTTAAATATAATGACCATTCCTCATCCAAAAATAACAATCCATCTAAACATACCGACAACAAACCTAAGGCATCTAAAAACTTAGTTTTTCTTAAACATGTTCCACATCTAACTATCAACCAACCTAGCCCAACCAATTCCTCTAATTCTTTTAATCAACAAAACCAAAACCAAAACTAAGTTACCCTAAAATAATACACTCTGATAGGGGAGTATTATGCTTTAGTTTTTGATAAACTACTCAAATCAAACATCATACAACCTCTTCCCATAAAATCTCCCCAAAAATTTGATGTTTCTCACATTACACCTAGTTGTTACAATGAGAATGGTCTTTGTGCTTTCCACCAAGTAATTGAACATGATGTTAGTAGGTGAAACACCTTTAAAACCATTTTTCAAACCATGATTGATAAGGAAGAACCTATATTTTATAATCCCATTTTACCCCCAAATTAGTCCTTTAAAATATTTTGTAAACCTTTTCCCAACCATGCCCCTTCCACCGAATATGATCATAATAAACCAAAATCATCTAAAAATCATGAGGTCCACATGGTTAATGTCATTATCAATGAACCTATCATTGAGGAGATCAGTACATCACCTATTTCTTCTTCCATCCCACTCATTAAAGTGGTAGACTCACCCTCTATTACTTTAGACATCAAAACAAAATAAGAAATCACCCCACTTTCTTTAATTAATGAGACCATGGACCCATCCACATATCCTTTGATAGAAATACCCAAAGAGGTAAAAATTTCTTTAACTACCTCTTCCTCCCCTCCACTTATTGAAGTGGTGTAATTACCCACCATTCCTTTGGACATCCAAAAAAAGGAAGAAAACATATCTATCCCTTCACTTCAGGCCATCAAACATTCCTCCCCTATCATAAAACATTCCATTCTCTCTTTTGGAACCATATAAAAACAAGAGATTACCTTACCTACACCTTCCATGGAGGAGACATCCTCCAAAGTCTTGAAACCTTCCATTGGGGGTCAAGGTGAAAAAACCATTCCCTCACGTCCACCCATGGGATTAACCTTTAAAACCAATGACAAAATAATTAAACCCATTTACAAACCATTTTCTATATTGGTCCAAAATCTAGAGTTGACTTCCCAGCCTAGTTTAGATAGATCCACCTTTTGGCATCATCTTAGATTCCCTTACCAAAACAAGCCTAGACCTTTAGCCTCACTATCATCTGCCATCAATCCTATCATTATCAACCCCATCCTTAAACATTTATTCATCAAAAACCATAAGAAAGCCTTCCAACCCACATCTATCTAAAATTGTTAAATCACCTTACACCTCTCTAACCAAACGTACCAAGAATATAGAAATACTTCATACACTTATCCTTTCTCACCTATTTTTGAAGTTAGACTTAGCCCCATATAGTCTACCAAATAAAACCCCAACCAAAATCCTACCTCAAACTTGAGCCATACCTCCCGCTTCACACTTGCCATCTATCTTAGGACCTCATCCTTCTACCATCCTAGGAGATCATCCTTCTACCAAGAAGGTGAACCCTCCCATAACTACCTATTCCTCATCTAGTAAATCTTCTCCTTTTTCTTTACCTAAACCTACTTCCACCAGACCATCACAATCCCCATCATTCTTAAATAACCTATGTACCTCTACCTTCCCACCTATTTCCAAACCTTGACTATCTACCTCTAAAGCTTCCACATCTAAACTAACCACAATCAAACAATCCCAACCAAAATCACCTACCATAACCATTCCACCCCCAAACAACTTTCATAGTGAAGCCTACTCCTAGGAAGGATCCCACTCCTAAAACCAAGAATCCTACATCCTCAATACCTTTTCTCAAATATTTTTTGACCATTATACAAAGGTTGTTATAAACATTTTACTTAAGCCTAACATATATCAAGCCTTTTGACCCTTCACATCCTAAACCATCATCATTTAATGACAATTTTATCTTTTTATACCATAAGACTCTTGGAGATGACACAAATAATTGAAAAGCTCTCCAAACACTTGTCCATAGCCTATGGGATAAGGATGATTTGTTATCTAATGAACCTCCCTTAATCCCATTACAAACCCAACCACTTACCCAACATCTACCTACCCCTCCACTCTCATTTGAAAGTGAGGAGTAATTGAAGCGACTATCTATACTAAAACCTCAACTAAACCACATTATTTATATGGTTACCTGATCTTGGGTCCAATAAAAATATAAGGGAAAAGTTAAAGTGTCCATACCAGGGACATACCCTTCTACCCCTAAACCTTTATACCAAAACCAAGCACCCTAACCTACACCTTCACCAAAACCAAAACCAAAAAAATCCATTTTGGGTGCCTCTCCCTTCAAACCTTCTAAATCTATCCAATGAGGGGTTCTAAAATAACTTCACCAAACACCAATGAAGATGATCCTTTAAAAGCTAATCAACACCTTACCCCATCATCTCCAAGCATTGATATAGGCCCTATAATAAATATAAGTTGAACCAAAATACCCTTAACCTATTGTATCCTTTGTTAGATCCCTTCAAATCTCTACCTTCATCACCTTCTAGGAATCAAAAATACCATCTATTTATTTTGATGATCTTGATCCTCCCCTCTTTATCATTGTACACATCAATCAAACCTACATCAAAAGGGTTAAGATTTATGGAGGATCTAATATTAAAATTATCTCATCTCATACTTATGACCAACTCCAACTACCTAAGAATATCTTGTTATAAACTATAATGGTTCTTTGCTCCTTTATCAATACTATGGTCACTACCTTGGGGATAATCATCCTCCACATCTGATTGGGACCTTACGTAATTCCTAAACTCTTTTACATTATATAAATAAAGTTACAATATAATGTCTTACTTAGACTCTATTAGATCCACACCATGAGTTGTGTCCCATCTACCTTACACTGATGTGTTAATTTTGAGTATGAGGGTCAAGTTGTTACCATAAAAGCTAACCCTTGTCCTTTTGCATAATGTAATATAAAATATCAGCCCAATGACATTATTTTTCCTCCCTTATCCACCTCACAACCAACCAAAAAAAACTCTACATGTACCAATAATGAAGTTTAAACTAGCTTGTCTATCCCTTCTTCTAAGATTCTTATAGACGATCCTTTATAACCCACATTCCAACATCTCTCATTTAGGGAAATCATATTTTAGCCTTAGATGCTTTCCCTACTCCTCAAGAGTATATGAGCCTAGACCATGATCCTAGTTATGATCCTAACATCTAAACCATCATCACTTTGAGTCCTCACACTCATCAAAACAACTTGATATATGGGAGACTTGATCATCCACTACTTACTTCCACCGATACCTCTATCACTTGACCATTTACCTCTAACTTCTCATATCTTGACAAATTAGGGTTTGTCAGATTATACCTTCATAGTTTTTCTTGGAAGGGATTTATCCTTAGTCATTATGAACATGGCCTTTAAGAGTTACCTTTCATCAAAAACCAAAAACCTCATGAGTTATTTTAACTTTGGTTCATACCACCAGAAGAACGCATCGATTCACCAAAACCCATCGCACCATCGATGAGGATATCCCTTCCTCACCAAGCTAACCTCCTTCAATGTTTAAGGATTTTGAGATCATTCCCTCAATTTCTTTTTTTGATAAATAATATTAGTCTAGGGACCCCTAACCTATCAAAAGGATGGCCAAACTAAAACCCTTCCTCTCATTCATCCTAAAATGGTAGAAAATGATTCTCCTATCATCAACACCATCCAACATCAGGATGATGATTTCATTCTCACCTATCTCAGTATGGGGGATTTTTCCATCCAAAAATCCCTTCCTCTTGATAACTAAATGATTTTAAATTAATCCACTATCGATGTCAACTTGGGTACTTAGGATAACCCTTAAATTATTAATATTGGTGAATCCTTAAATTCAATAGAGAAATAACATTACCCTTCTTTCCTTCATGATCAAAGCATAGAATTTGATTTTTCCTATTAGGATATGCCCAGAATTGACTCTTCCATATCCCTCCACAACATTGTCACTCATGATAACACCAAGCCTTTTAAACAAAATCTTCATAGGATACACCCTCACATCACCCGCTTAATCAAAGAAGAACTTTATCATCTCTTGCCTATCAAATTCATCCAAACCATTGACTATACTCAATGGGTTTATAAAATCATTCTCATAACCAAGCCCAGAGGGGAACTTCACCTTTGTATCAGCTTCCATGACCTCAAAATTTGTTACCCAAAGGATGACTTCCATTTACCTAGCATTGACCAATTTGGCAATATTACAACTAGTCATGAGATGTTATCTCTCATGGATAGTTTCTTAGGATATAATCAAACCTTGATTGCACCTAAGGATAAACATAAAACTTGTTTCATCACCCCTTGGGGAACCTTTTTCTACTGAGTCATGATGTTTATTCTGAAGAATACTAGATCAACCTACCAACATGTGATGACCTACATATTCCATGATCTCATCCATAATATCATATAAGACTATGTAGATGACCTCCTTAGGAAATATAAACATCACAAGGATCACCTAGATATTATCACCATCATATTTGAATGCCTAATCCATTTCCATGTAAGACTCAACACCCATAAATGCATTTTTGGGGTCTTATTTGGAAAGCTCCTTGGATTTATCATATGTTTTAGAGGAATACAATTATACCCTACCAAAGTTAGAGAAATTTTGGATATGACACCTCCAGTCCACCTTAAGCAACTATGTAGCCTATAGGGGAAGATCCAATCTACATGTCACTTCATCTCTCAATTATTAGATAGATGTTAACCCTTTTACCATCTTCTTAAAAAATATACCTCTTTTAAGTGGACAAATGACTACCAATAATCCTTTGATTCACTCAAATAATACCATCTTTCTCCATCTATTATTACTCCTCCTAAAGAGGACCAACCCTTATACCTTTATATTTGCACCACTGACCATTCCTTAGGGGAAATTCTCACTCAATGTGATGAACAAAACAAAGAGCAAGCTATCTAATACATAAGTAAAACATTTAAAGAGTATGAAACTTGGTACACCCATTATGAGAAACTTTATCTTCCCTTAGTCTTTGTGGCTTCCAAACTTTGGCATTACCTTCATAATGACAAAAATTTCTTCATCACTAACAGTGACTACCTCAAGTACATGCACTCTAAACAATACCAAAACCAATGTCTAGATAAGTGGATTATGCTCCTAGCTAAGTTTGACCTTGAGTTATTCTAATAGAAATTGATTAAAGGGAAATGCATTACCAATAAATCTATTTAATCCCATTTAATAGATAACTGACCACTTCCTCTTGCATTTATAGATGAGTCCATCACAACTTTTTCTCAAGAGGACCCTACCTACCAAATGACCATATTTTTTGATGGCTCCAAATACAAGTGCAGTGGGGGTACTAGAGTTATTCTCATTCCCCTTAATGGTGAACCTCTTCCCATTTCCTTCAAACTTGATTTTAATTCTACTAATAATTTGGCTGAGTATGAAGCCCTATTAATAGCTCTCCAAACCACTCCATCCTTAGGAATTAAGACCATTAATGTTTTTGGTGATTCCCAACTTGTAGTAAACTAGGCCAACCAATCCTACCAATGTAATAATTATGTCTTACAAAAGTATAAAAACTCATAGATGTAATCTTATCATCATTTGACCATTACCTTATCTAGTCTATTCCATAATCTACTAACAAGTTCATGGATATAATAACTTCCCTTGATTCACAAATACCATCTCAACCTAGAAATTCTAAACTCTTTGTTACCATCCATTACTTTATCACACCCTATTATATCCGTCCTAACTTTCTTACCATTTATAATGTGTAATCATCTCCACCAGACATATGGTATGAGCATACCCTCAACTACATTAACCTCATAATCATTCCTCCCAACCTCTATAGAAATAGATAAAGAGCCTTTGTTCAAAGTACCTCTCATTATTTCATACTAGGGGGAATATTTTACAAGAATGGATTTGAAGGCATCCTTAGCCATTGTCTACATAGTCATGAAGCTTCCCATGCTATTATGTAAATGCATGACAAAATTTGTGGGGGATTCTTTAGTGGTTTAATTGTCACTAAACGTATCCTTCACTTTGGGTAGTCTTAGACCACCCTCAACCAGGTCTATTATAACTATGTAAATAAGTTTGTTAAATTTCAAAAACATATCAATTTACATCATGCACCTACCCATGGCCTTCAAGTATCCAAATACTATTGACCCTTCTCATAATGGGGACTTGATCTCATTGGGGAAATCAACCCTCATTCTTTGCAATGAGACAAATCAATCATCACTACCACTGAGTATTTCACCAAATGGGTGGAGGATATTTATCTCATCTCAACCAAAGATGACAAGATATTTGACTTCATCACCCATCATATCATTCTTTTTGTCAGTGTTCCCAATAAGATCACCACTGATAACAAAAAATATTTCAAAAACATGCAATTCCAAGGTCTTTATGATGCATTTGGCATCAAGTTAAGATTTTCATTACCTTAATATCCATAAGAAAATTCACAAATTAAATCATCTAAAAAACCCTTAACAAAATGTTAGCCAAAATCATCAATGCTTTAGGTCAGGATTGGCACTTATACATCCCCTTTGCTTAATGGGCCTATCTCACTAGAATTCAAACCTCTACAAGTCCTACCCCTTTCTCTCTAGTCTTCAAAGAAAAGGCATTCTTTCCTATAAAATTCCAAATTATTTCTATTTGCATATCCTTGAAAGACATCATTTTTAAGAGTGACTACCATCAAGAACATCTAACATGACTTGAGCTACTTGACGAGCATCACCTCGTAACACTTAACCATATTCATGTCTACCAAGAATGAATCAAGAGTGCCTGTAATATGTACCTAAAATAATGATAATTCAATATCATATACCTCATCTTAAATGAAAACTAACATGTAACCAATATAGAGATAAGAAAAAAAGGTAAATTGGCTTTCAATTGGATTGGACCCTACATCATAACCCACAAGTATGGATTAAGAGATTACCATTTTTCCTCTCATGAAGGTAAACCAAAACTTGAGCCTCATAATTCTTCATATCTACATCCTTTATTTTTTTAAACAAGGATCAAACTCACCTTCTTATCTAACTTAAGCTTGTCCCTTGATTTATGATTTCTCACCCTCACACATTTCTCTTATCCCTTTTAGGATAACTTATTACAACATAGAATGGTGTGATTAACCATCATATTTATATCCTAATCCTAAATATGGGTACCATGGCTCTACCCATGGCATGATTATTATTAATACTTTTCATCTCTAAACAAGATGGAATCCCATGGTCACCAAAACCACCCCTTTTTCACCTATCATTAAATTTTTGTACTAAAGTTTTCCCCTCATTAAACTAAACCTCTAAGACTATATATACTTGTCCATGTCTAAACATAACATCCAAATAATTTGGGATACCAAAATATCACTTGGGTCATATGTGTCTAGAATTAAAAACTATTCCCTTGAAGGATAGTTGCCCAAAAAAAAAGAAAAATTGCTTAGAAAATAGAATAATCCCTTAAAGGATAGATACCAAATGAACAATCCCAAACTTATACCATTCCCTTAAAGGATGGCTAAGTCAAATGGGTCAAAATAAATCACTAAAAGCTTTCCACATTGATTAGCTTCATAAACCTATCAAAACAAAAACAATAACAAAAGACCCTATATCAAAAATAGAATAAGCTATCCCAAAAAAGTTACAATCAGCTTTTATTTGTAGACTTCCTACAGGGATCAATCTACACCTTGCATGAAGACATGGACTTGTATAATATGGTTATTAGGTCACCTATATAAGGGGAAAACTAACCCACATAAGATTACCTTAACTATCACCTATTTACCCTTCACCTATCACCTACCTCCCCCATATACCATCTACAAATCAAAATATTATGAGCTTACTTGACATAATGTGATCAAGAAACATGTTTATCAACAAAATAATGATATTATGAAGCATTTTATAGGCTTATGTGCCCTAAGATAGTCCTACTTAAGTTTTTGCTTTGTCTTTATCAATGAAAAGGTATCATGCTTTTATCTCACCTTTTAATCATTAGTTCATGTAGACTTATGTCTCATGATTCTCATCTCTTTTCTCATGTCTAGTTTGTTATCTAACTTAATTTATGTGCCTTCATCAACATCATAACCATAAAAAAACATCACATCCATAATCAACAAAATAAATCACATCATATACATCATCAACCATATCAATACCCACAATCAACCCATCCATAATCATCAAAAATCATATCCATGAACACAACAAAACATCATACATAATCATCACATGCCTAAGATACTGATTCCATATCTCATAAGCATAAAACATAAAACATCAAAACTTTAAATCATGAACCATGAGCCATAACATCAAAACATATATATATATCATCATGAACACCATATACATCATGTCATAAAAATAAATAATACATGTAATAATGTATAGTCTCTCTCTCAAACCATGTACATCTTGCATCATCAACACATAGGCCAATATCCAAATCATGTATACCTATACATCATATCATATCATATATCATACCCCTGGGGTACCATTACCACTGGACCCTCCTACACCTACACTACCACTACCATTTGGTGATGGTCCTTCTAGGATGCCTACCTATCCACTCATCAACTGACTCACTAACCTAGAGTCATCATAGCTACCCCACCTAATAAATTGGATCTATACTCACCCCATTAGGGCTATTCATGACACTATGATATCACTATAGCCTTATAATACCTCAACTCCTCTAGTATGTCTAAGTACCATGTTTTAGGGATGGTACCTAGTGGTCATGTTGGTGTTATCACCTATCTTACCCTCTATCTCAAGGTATCCCTCTCATAGGTCATAGAACTTAGGGAGGTCTTGGCCTAATCTTTCTCACCTATAATGGTGGTAATCTATCCCTATAAAGTCACAATATATCCCTTTAATGTGGACACCTATGTATATAAACCTATAATATGTGTGTGTACATTATCCATTGTCGCTTCTACCTATCTAGATAGGCCACCATCCTGTACCAATAGCTATAGACCTCCACCAGCTAGATCCACATCCATGGCCTATAGAACTCCATCATCCAACCCAAAATAATTTAGTCCATAAAAGGACTAGTACCATGTTGCATAGCCACCAACAACACCAACATCATCAACCCCTACTCTAACTGATAGTTCCTTATGATCTAAGACTACCTCCTCTAGGTGTGGTTTAGTTAATAAAAACTCAACATCACCCCTCTTGTACCTCAAGAATGGACCCAAAATACCCTATAATAATCAAAAATAAATTTGAACTCTATCAAATGGAATGAGCCTAGTCTAACCCTCTCTCCTCCTATAGATCTATCTCTAGCTCTATAAAGGCAATGTATGATGGATATAGAAGGCCCAAATTAGAAAGTTGACATAGGGCTTACACACCACATTACCAATAACCAAACCATCTAATGCATCTCTAAACCAATAAATATTTCTCTCCACTCTTCCATATCCTATTAATACATAATCTCCTCTCCATCATATGAAACCCACTTTGGAATCCATCTGGGCATAACCCTTCCATGGTAACCCCAATAGTCACAAAACCTTAATATGTTTATATGCCCAATAATGGATTACATACCCTACACTGATCCCATATCTCCTATGAGCTTGAAGCATCCAAATCTCTCTATAAATCTTGACCAACAACATTGGTTCCCACCTAAACATTATCCTCCCAAGCAACATCTCCACTAACACTCTCAGTAGAAAATAAGGAAACTACTCACTGCTCAAATCAATAAATGCAAAATAGGAAACTACCATCATCATCATCATCATCATCGTCATCATAAAATTCCTCTCATCTAGATCCCTCTGGTAAAATGGCTTGTAACCAAAACCACCTGCATGTTACTTAGAAAGGACTTGATCCTCATTATACATGAGTTCCATCTACTCATCCCTTTCCTCACTCTCCATATGGTAAATTGGCTTTACCCAAATTGGTAGCCATGTAATAATATGAACATCCTCTATTATGATGGTCATCTCTCTTGTCAACAAGAGGAAGTTATTTGTGGCCAGATCCCATCTCTCAATGAGGGGCATGATCATCATTGTATCTCATTATAAGTGTTGATATTATCTCATAGCCCTAAGGCTAACCTCTCCCATTTGTGTCTAATTATCCTCAATCACCCCTATATGGATGGACCTCTTCAAGGATATTTAGATCTTGATCCCTCATCTAAATCTGATCTCATGCCTACAAAAATCAAGTTAGCATATACACTTTGTTTTACATTACCATTGCTCATTTTTATTCATTTTAATCATTCTACCCAAATCTAACCTGCATCCACCTACACCAAACTATTTACAAACTAACTCATAATTATTACCTCTATATCATTAAATCTATCCCTTACAAGTGACCCTTACCCACAAACATTTTAGCACATACCCTAAACCTCTAAAATCAACACCTAACCCTAACCCACAACCATTTTTAACTTATCATTCCTACTTTGAAATATTCCTATCCTTGCCTACAATTGGCATTTTAACACTTTAAAACCTTTTAAAAACATTATTCCTAACTCTTTTATCTACCCTAACTTCCCCAAACACTTGACCATCAATGGTGACCATGACCACTGATGGTCAAGTCACCTTTGTTCTTTGATGGTCAACTATCGATGATTAATTCTAATGATTGACAATTGAGTCTAACCACTGACGGTCACTATGTGTGATCACTGATGGAAAACCACCTAAGCTTACATTCCTCAAAACCTAATAAAATATCTAAATTTTAGTAAAACAACTATTTAATTCTATCCTATAACCTATGCCCAATCAAAATACTCCATCAATTTCAAATTTCACTAGCTCATTTTTTCCAATCACAATCAAAATCTAAAACTAGGTCAAACCCCCCAAAACCTTATTAAAGTAATGCACAATACCCAAATTTAACTTCAACATAATAAAATCAACTAATCTATTAATTTTAAAACACCCCTACCTCATTCTTTGACTACTATCAAGGATGAAGCCCACATCTAGTTGCTTGATTGTGTCCTTAACTACCTTGCATCTTGGTCCTAGATGAATCACCTCAAACACATGCCTCAACTCAATTACCAATTACCATGTTAGAAACTACTCAATAAAACCTCTCACATCATAAATACAAATCACCAAATCATAAAATACATGGAAAGCTAAGAGTAAACAAGTCAAAAGTGATAATGAATTTTATATTTGTATTTTTATCTTTGGCCTTTTAGGGTTTCCCATAACTATCAATGGTTAGGGTGATCATTGTTGGTTGACTTTAGAACCCCTGACTATTGATATTCAGGGTATCACAATTTAATTTTTTTAGACACCTACACCATAATGTCTAATTTTTGGAGATAACCTTTTCCCCCTAATAAAAACTTGAATTTTTGGAGATTAACCTTCACCAACCAATCATTATACCACATCCACCTTGATGTTGGCCATTTTTGACCTAAAGTATTGCATATTTTATGACAACCTTAGTCCTTTCAACTCCATCGATCAACCTTGCCATGTTGAACATTTGAATTTGCACCACTTAGTGCATAACCAAACCATTTATGTTTTTTCAAAGGAACACTTATTACCTTAGATACTTACAAACACATCAACCCTATTTATAATAATTATAGAGTAACTCAATTAATTATGACTAATGCTATGGACTGGTTGCCCTATCATTTTTACTTCTAGAACCAACCTTATTTTTACCAACATTGGCAACCTTAGTCTTTACATGATCTTAGAAATTGAACTTATTCATATTTTGTGCACTTATTTATGCTTAAAATTACCAACCCCCATTTTTTTCACCAACCTCATGACTCACCAACCTCACTTATCAGAACCTTGACTTGATTTTAGTTTCACCTCATCAACTCCTACTTTGAGGGGGAACACCTCCTCCCATACTTAGGGCAAATATACCTTTGACCAAGCAATCCATTTTTGTTTTGAATCTTGTTAATTCAAAGTTATATAACAAAAAGGGGGAAAATGTAGACATTATAAAATTTTGCTAGGTGTTGAAATGCCTCATGATACCTTATGGACCACCTAACCCTTCTCAACCCATTAACCAACCCATTAGAACTTGAGTCTAGTTAGATACCTAGTTAACTAAACTAACTAACCTTAACTTAACCCCTTTTAACTCACCTTGATCCATTTTCCTTTAGACACTCAATTGTCAATGGTCAGCTTAACCATTGATGGTTAGGTTGACTATCGACAATCAGGCCTCCTCATTCTTATAAAAACACTAGTTGTGTAAGATGGCATGACATAGTTTAATATATCCACCTTTCTCATTGATAACAAACTCGTAATCATCAAAATCAATAAGACAACCTACTAGGGAATCTTTTATACTCCATATTTATTTACCTATAAAAGGAGGGGAGTAGGAGGTGATATCAATGATCATAAGCATTTCTACATATAGGTATTCAAGATTTCATCTAGCCAACCAGTCTTCTTCTATAAATTTAACAATAACAATATAGATTTGAACCTTTTTTAAAATTTATCTCAAGTAAAAATATAGTTACTCTACCAAAATTTCTCCATCTATCAACCATGTAGTAAACAATAGGTGCAATTTATGTTTTAGTTCTATTTGGTTTTTGACTTCTAAGCCTAAATTAGATCTATACACCTATATTTTGACTTTCTTATCCTTGATTAGACCCTTGAATAGACCCTTACTTTATCAATAAATCATTTTATATCTCTTTTTTTAGTACCTTTAAAAATCCATTGGTAACCATCAAGAATTAGCATAAGCACTAACAATCATCTTCAACCATTGATGGTTACCCAACCATTGGTGGTCAACCCAACCACCAATGGTTAGGCCAATTATTGATGGTTAGTGTGACATTAAATAAAAAGTTATATTTAATCCCTTACCCCCAACCAAATCTGACTTTTTGTGTCCTTGCCTATTCAGAGACCTTTGTTTGATTTTATGTAACTTGATCTATTTTAGCACTAGTATTGACCTACTTTTCCTATATTTAGTCATTTTCTCTACAAGAATTCACTTTATTCTTGTATTTAATTTTATTACTTTCTATTATTTTATGCAATTATCTTACTTGTATCTCTTTAAAATTAATTATTATCAAAGAGTGGATTGACAGCCTTCTAGCAAGCTCACACTTCTTAGATCTAGCTCACACTAAGTAGTCCACCTAACTATCTTTATAACAACCCATTTTATTAGTGATTTCTTATCTATAGGTTATTCCTTCCAAAATAAAGATGACCTCTCTATACTCATTTGGATTATGTGCACATCAACAACCTAGTATTTATACCACACCCTTAGTACTAGTTTATTATCTTCTTCCAAAATTAAAAAATGAGTAAAAATTAAGAGAAATAGTTGTGTTTATTATTATTGATTTGATTACAATTTATTAAAAAATTCCTAAATAGTATTACTTTTAATTATAATACTTGTGAACATGGGATGTTTTCATGGAATTGGTAAATTTTTAAATATTATGATGATTGTTAGAAGATAGTTATATATGGAACATTGCCTTAATGGAATGTGGACTTAGGGTTGTATTGAAACTTAGGAAATTATTAGGTGATAATAATTTGTTATTATCTTAACATGAGATTATTTCAAATATTTCTTGTATTTAATTATTGTGGTATTAAATACTTATGTATATGATAAATTTATGGAATTATTATATATGGATTATTTATTAATATTGTATTAATGACACTAATGATTATTATCATGAGATGGTTCTCATGCATATATTTAGCTTCATTAATGCTTGTATTAAATGAAATATGATTGAGTGTGTATGTGATTATTATTGATCTAATGGATCATTAAAATATATGAAAACTTTGGCCAGAGTAATGTTTACATTAAAATGTTATCATTTCATATGTTTGATTATATGCATGTATACATGATGTCATGTTATAACAAAAGTATATATGAAATGATACATGTAGCTATAATATTACAAAACTATGTTATAGTTGAATTTCCAATACCTACACTATTATCATCTTCTCATCCATGAAAGGAGGGCCATTCATGTAGGAGCATCACTCTTAGGGACAAAATTTTACAGTTTTGTCCTATTTTACATTAATTTTGGTTTAGGAATGCTTTGGATGGCCTTAGGAGGCCTAAATCATGCTTATTTTTTATTTTGATAGCTTAGGCATGCATTTAGCTAGTTCAAATTTGGATTTCCCACCAAAATTTGTAGTTTAAAATTATGAATTTTTAATGTATGGTTAGGAGTTACAGTGGTCTAAAAATGGTTTATATAACTTGTTAATAGGTTTTAAGTGTGTTGATATAACCATTAAATTAATCCCAAGGGTCTAAGGTGACATATATTTCAAAAGTCATTTCTGATGTTTTGGTCACCTTTCAAAAAGGTAAAATAACATAGACAACTTCCCCAAGAAATGACAAAAATAGTTATCTTGATATAAAGGGATGGATTTAGAATTGTAGGTAGTTATTCTATGTTATTGGAAGGAATAATTGAAATAAAGAAGAAGAAAAAGAGAGCCCTATTCTAGGAAAACATAGACCCTATTATGAACTACCATTATTGACTGTTGATGATATTTTGATAAAAGTTAATAATGAAGAACTAATAAGTATTGTTCTCTGATCAATCTTAAGGATATATTAAATTTATTATGTATATAATTTTAGGAAGTGATAATGTATTCATCTATTGCCCATGATCACTTATAGGTAGACCTTACTTTTGGTGAGTTTTAATTATATTGTAGATTGTATGTTATCTTTTGTTATTCAAGATAAGAACTCAAAATTAGACTAATCAAAAGGAGGAATTATTGATTGAATTTTATGGATTTTATTTTAATAATCAATTAGACTTTCCTTTGTGGTTATAATACTAAGTGAACATACCCTTATCTTTATTAACTATTCTTTAGATTATGAGCCTCTTTTCTAAGTGGGTGCTAATTGATTAAATTATCTAGGTAATTTCAAGGCCTTTACAGAGTTTGGGATGATACTCATAGTTTTAATCTCAAGGAAAATGATAATAGAATTTGAAAATGCTAGTGAACTTGTTTGAAACCCTAGCTATTGTGATAGATTTGATATGAGTGTTATATGTGCATTTGTTCTAATACAAGGAAAGAATTGAAAATCAAGGTTCCAAGTATTATGGAAGTGTATACATGTTTTTTTAATGTTTTTAATGGTTTATTGAACTCTATTTTACCTTATCATATGAATTGTTTAATCTTTAGCAAAATATAGACATGAAGGTGTGCTTGTGCACGCATAGTCAATGGTGTTTTGAGATAAAAATCATAGTAAGGAGGTAGTTTGAAGACTCCCATTGATTTTAAATTGAGTATAAGGTCAATATATATCTATAAAGAAAATTAGGATTCTTGAAACCACTTAAAATGTTCCCACATGAAAAATTTATGCTCTTGGCCTGTTACAGTTTGCTAAAAGTCCTAAACTAGGGTTTGTGTTCTAAAATATGTTTAAACCATCCCAATTACCTAAAAATTAATATTTTCAACCTTTTCAACCTGATATAATTTAATATAATCGTTTCAAGTGTGGACTAGGCTTCTAGTATGGATTTTGAGGATTGTGTCATAATAAGGGCTAAAGAGACCTAAAAGATTGGGCCTAAGAAAGAGAAAGTGGACATGTGGAATGAATTATATCTTGAAATTTTAACCACATATAGTTACAAATAACTCATACATAGAATATTAATTGTATTCTCAAGAACCATAATACTTTTTCTATACTTCTAGGAAAATAGTCAAAACAAGGCTACAAAAAGGGTCTAGTGCATTGAGTGAGTGGTAAAGAGTGGAAGATTGGAACTTATTTAAGGGTAAGTATAAATAATTTTATTATTATATCCAACTTTGGATACCTAAGAGAAAGTGGGAGAGATAATATTGTTATGGAAAGAGAACAACTAATACTTGTTTGAAAAATTACCTACACAAAGGTTGACAATGCCACCTAAGAGAAATATAGGAGGTGTAGTAATGAATAAAGGGAACCAAGTTACTATGTTGGCATAAATAAGAGACATGAGATTTAGTTTTGATTCAAGTATAACTTCCATAGAAAGAGACCAAAGAAGAGGAGTCCTAACAAGGGACTTGAGTGATAGGGACGATGAGCCACAAGACCAAGAAGAGGTAGAGGGAGAAGAGATAATTAAAGGACCTAAAGATTAAGGTATAGATAAAATCTTGAAGGTGATCATGAGGTAGGGGTCCAAAAAAAAATTTTAATTACCCACTTATGTATGTGGTCTTGATTAATATGAACTCATGGATTGGGTGAATGAGTTAGACAAATACTTTGAGTATGAGGAGGCACATGATGATAAGAATGTCAAATTTTCAAGAACTAAGATGAAAGTGCATGATTAGTAATGGTTGGACTTCAAAAAATATGAGAGAGGAAATAAGGGTAATAATAATATAAATTCTTGGGACATAATGGTTTCCAATCTCAAATCCATGTTTTTGATAGGTGATTATGAGACAAACTTGTTTAGACGATTGAAGAACTTGAAGCAGAAGGAAATGAGTGTGAATGCATAAAAATAAGAGTTCTATAAGCTAACCACTAGGTCTAGTCATGTATAAGAGGATAAAGAGAAATTGGAAAGATGATTAAATGGTTTAAGGTATAATCTCCAAGATGAGTTATCACTTGTGAACTTAAGGACACTAGAGGAGTGATATCAATTCACACTTAAGACTAAAGATAATCTAAATAGAAGGAATAATCAATAGGATAGAAGAATGTGTAAGAATTTTAGAGGTAGAGGATAGCAAGGGGTAGAAATAAATCACAAATAAATCTTTAAAGTGAATCAAGAATACTTCATAAAATCAATCCAATTAATCAAGAGGTGGATTTAGATAGAGGATACCTTACAATAGAGGTGGATATTCATCAAGGGGTAGAGGATTTGGTGGGTTTGTAGGTAAATGTTTTAAGTGTAACAAGTATGCTAACAATAAGCATTGGGAGTATCCATAGGACCATCTAGCAAGAATCCCAAGGAATTAAGGAAGAAATCATATTGCAAAAGTAAGAGATGAAGAGATTGCATAATATCCATCACAAATGGTAGAGACTAAAGTGGGAGAGTCATTTCTCATGAGGAGGGTGTTGATCAAGCCACCCAAAGAGAAGGAGACACCATAAAGGAAAACAATTTATATTAAATCATGAAAATTCCAAGATAAGTGTTGTAAAATGGTAATTGATTCAAGAAATATAAACAATTTTGTTTTAGTAGAAATGGTTAACAACTTTGGGTAAAAGAAATTACCTCACCCCACTCCATAAAAGGTGTCATGGTTCAATAAGTGATAACAAGTCTTGGTTAGTGAGAAGAGTTGGGTAGAATTTCACATTATAACCTATAAGGATAGAGTTTTGTGTGATGTTATTACCATGGATGTGTACCATGTACTTTTGGGAAGGCCTTAGCAATATGATAGGAAAACTACTCATGATGGAAGAAATACTATGCACACTTTGACCAAGGATAGAGTTAATTACACTTTTCCACCCTTGAAGGATGAAGATAATGATCAACATTTTGGTTCACATGTGATGATGGTAACTCAAAAAAAATTCTTGAATGCCATTCATGAAGAAGAGATAGGATTTGCTTTGGTAATTAAGCCTAGGACTATTATGACAACCACTAAAATCAATGAGTTGCCTTTAGAGATTCAAGAAATGTTGGAGAGGTATGGTGGTATAGTTTTTTATGAGCTTCCCAGCACATTACACCAATGAGGATCATAACACACCACAAAGACTTTGTACCTGTAGCAAGTCTACAATATAAGGTTGTATATAAAATGACACAAAAAGAGAATGTTGAGATCAAAGGGCAAGTGTAGGATTTGCTTGATAAAGGGATGATTAAATATAGCTTGAGCACATGTGAATTACCCATGATTTTAGTGCCAAATAATGAAGGTGAATAGAGGATGTTCACTAATTATAGGGCCATTAATAAAATCACTATAAGGTATAGGTTCCCACTTTCTAGGATGGAAGATTTGATGGATTTATTGAGTGGAGTAAGATATTTTTCTAAGATAGACCTCAAGAGTGGTGTAGACACTAGAAATATGCACACCTATGCTTCCAATAATTGACAACCCCTGCTAGACGTACCTAAGACCCTCTTGGGACCAATTTACACTAATTTGGACTAAACAATCCCACCCTTAGTCAGATTCACAAAGCTAACTCAACCTAGCCTTTAGGACCTATTTCCTTTAGAACCTGACCATTGATGATTAGGGTAACCATTGATGGTCACCACGGGAAACCTTAACCATTAAGAGTTAGGGTACACATCCTTAACAAATCACATGAAAACCACCCACATTGCTTTTCTGAATATAGATTGTTTGAATCTTGTTGTGAGACTTTACATGGATAATTTATATTTAGATGGTCTAGTTACACCTTTGATTTTACTTCTTATTTGTGCCTATAAGAGAGAGAGGCATGTCAGGTCAAATGGATCTACAATAATCATTAAGAGCTTAGGTATATGAGATTTCTTTTTAGGTCAATCAACATTATCAAGCATCATTAGCAATCTCATTGAGAGCCAACTTGCCATCACCTCTCAACCAAGTTCTCAAGTGCCATTAATCTACTGAAATCAAGTTAGATTCCACCAATAGACTAATTACTTGAACCACTCACCCAATTGACTTCTATAATTTCCTATTTATAGGTCTTCATCCTAAGCTAAAGAGGAACTCTTTACAAGCATCTAGTTCAACATGCACACAAACAAATAGGTTTTTTAACCACACCCATATCAAGTTTCTTTTTTCTCTTCCCCAAAAATTAAAGTAAAAATTTACATGAAACATTATGGCACACCTAGTGAGACCTAGAGTCTTTACGTGCATTTTTATTTGCATTTGTATGCTCTTCTCTATATCTATGCTCATAATTGAAACTAAAATTTATTTTGGGCTTAAAATCAACTACATCCATTTCTTGATTTTAACATTAGTTCCCTTTGAATAAAAGTACAGTAATATTATCATAGCACCACTTTTATTGCACACACTATCCAAACCACTTTCATCAATCAAACATAGAAATAATTTGAGATAAGGAAAAACTAGAATCTCATCACCTAGCAGTCACCTTACCCTTTCCTGTTAATCCTAATTGGAGATCATTACCAAGGGGAGAACCAACTCAACTCTTTGGTTGAGTATAAACTCTGGATATCAATATATATTTGCTAAGCACTTGACACCTTTATCGTTGTGGTGCATGAAGCGAGTGGGTAGGACCAAATACCAAGCCAAATATCAATTCTAATAATTTTGTTTTGAGCACCTAAATAACCTAAAACCGGCTATAGACTAATTTTATAGTACCTGATCTATAAACCTACATATATCACACATTCTCATAAGCTAAGACATAAGCCAAAAGTGAGATTAAAACTAACCTCTAGGATTAACATACTTTATAGTGTGTGTCTTGATTGCCTTGATAATTTTCTTGTCTTATTCCTATTTGAGTAGTGAGTTTATTCTTGTTTTCTTTCCCCCTTTCTTGTATGGTTTTCACTCACATTAGTGAAGAGACCTAACAGAGCAGAAACCATCACTCAAATCAACCTCTTCTACCTCTTCATCTATGAAATACATCTTCAAGGCAAAAATCTCACCTCATCCATAAAAAATACCTACTTTCCCTCAATTATTTTTCAAAGGATACATGGAATTTACCACTTTTTAGACAATAATCTAGTTTCCCTCCAACACTACCTTAACACCTACTCTCACCATGCCCTAGTTCCAACTCCACCTTAGGATCCTCCTTATGGCATGCCATCCCACCTTATTAGTGGTATTCCTATTACTATAGTCACTGCCCAACCTTCAAATACCCAATAATATTCATCTACTAGCCCCTTTGATACCACAACTAAAAATTAACCTATTTGACCAACCTCTACCCTTACACCTTCTTCCCCTACCAATGACTCCTCTACCTTAGGAAAAACCCTACCATTAATCCATCATGCTACACTTATTGTTAGAGAACTTACCACTAGCACTACCAACCTTCCCTTTTTCAACCCTATCCCATTGGTCAATACCCCTTTATCAATCTTAGGTTATTTATCCCTTCTACTTCACCACTTATTACCATGAAGATCACTACCTCTCCTTTTGTTACCAACCCAACTATCATGCCTGCCCAATCTACAAGAATCCTTCAATAGGTACCCATCATGCCTATTCTAGGATACATCTATAACCCACAAGGGTATGTACCCACTACTCTACCTACATCATCCACCTATACTTACATATTACCTACCCAACCTTTAGCATCCACATTCTAAAATGTGATAGCCTCACAATCACCAAATAATTACCAATATATTACCCAATCTCAACCACAGTATCCACCTTATAACCCTTTTGGTCCACCACCTCAAACTGACCTAATGAATATTCTCATGGACAAGATGACAAACCTTGAGTCATCCATTTTAGGGGTTCATAACATCCTATCCTATGATTAGATTTGTAACAAACCTATTCATCCTTATGTCCCTATCAAACATTACCCTCCTTAATGGGAGATTTTGAAATTTACCAAATTTTAGAGAAAGGACCCCTAATAACACCTTAGGGATTTTAGGAATGCATGTTACATGATTGCTTATGATGGTGATCTTCTCCTCCGAACCTTCCCTATGTCTTTATCTAGCCTAACACTTGACTCATATAGTACACTTACCAAGAATTTAATCTTTTCTTTCACCTAATTAGCTCATGTCTTCTTAAATCACTTTTCCATTAACATTTTAAAGAAGGTCTTTATCACTGATTTCTACTCTATCAAAAAATTTAATGATGAGTCCATTGTTGATTTCATCACCCGTTAGGAAATCTTGATTAATCATATTTCATTTTCCTTGCCTTAGCCTAAACTTATAGAGCTTTTTGCTTGAGCTTGTGCTAAACATATATCTTCTACACTATGTGTCCAAAGCTTTAAAATAAATTTGATGAAGCTTTTAATATGGCATGTGAGCTAGAAAACTAGGCCATAGATGAAGGAAAATTGAAGTTACAAAACAAAAACTCTACCTTTAAGACCAATGAAACCTCTTCCTCCAAACTAGGCAACCAAGGTAACACTAGAACCAAGAGCAAGGGAACTATAAATGTAGTTGTCCTTAAAATCGCCCTCCACCCAATGTCAATCAAAAAAATTCTCCCATTACCTTCAAATAAAATAAAAAATAACCCAAATTAAAGCAACCAAAAATTGTTCACTCCACCTGGATAATATTATGCTTCAGTTCTAGATAAACTACTAAAATCTAACCTCATACAACTTCCCCTATCAATCCTCCTTAGTTGTTTGATTCTTCTCATCCATCACCTGCTTGGTACAATGAGAATGACCTTTGTGTTTTTCATCAGGTAGTTGGAAATTATGTTATTCAATGTAATACTTTAAATAATTCTATTTAGATCCTTATCAACAAGGGGGAACTCATGTTAGATAATCCCAATGCCCCTCAAAATCAAGCTCTTGATATCCTCAGGAAGCCTTTTCCCAACTATGCCCATACCAAAACTGAGGACACATAAATTGAATGTTCTCATGATGCCCACATGGTTAATATGGTCTTTAATATGATTATCAATGGGGAACCTACCATCCAACCTACTTTTTTCTCTCCCACTTCACCCACCTAGGTGGTGGAGTCACTTTACCTTCCTTCAAAGGCCAAAATGAAGGAGGTTCCTTTTTCCTTAGCCCCACTAATTGATGTTTTAGAATCATCAAACACCACTTTGAATAACCTATCCAAACAAACAACCATTCCTAATCCACCATTTCCCTAACTACATGACAAACCATAACTATGGACATTATACCTAGGGAAGTAACTTTTTCACAAACACCCCTCATGGAGAAGTCACCTAGTCCAAACTTACATCCATTGATTGAGGAAATAGACAAGGCTACCAATCCTCTTCCTTATCCCATAGGTTTATCCTTGACAACCACTACCTAGGAGGCCAAACTAGTATATAAACCTTTTTCTAAACTTGTTCAAAAGCTAGGTATGGTCACAAAATTGGGCATGGATCAAACCACCTTTAGGAAATAGTTAGGGCTTCCTTATATCAACAAACCTAAACCTTATGGTATACCTTTAACCAAACAATCCATAATTTTCCACTACCTCTTAAATTGATCAAAACTTCTACCAACCCCTCACATTCTCCATCAACCAAAACAACCACCTCTCCAATGACCACACCACCAACCAAACCTTCAAAAAATCTTGGTGCCTTCCCTACATGAAGTTTGGTTCACCCATCCTTGAAAATGGAATTAACCTCATCAAAGCCTATACCCAACCTCAACCCAAACCAACCAAGGGGGAAAAATTGTTGAAGAGATAGATGGCTAGGATTTTACCTCCCTCTAACATGCCTTCTATCTTAGGGCCTCATCCCTCAACTTTGACAAAAACCAAGTTACCTTTAACTTATGTCATCCACTACCATTGGTTACACCATCCCAAATATATTCTAATGCATTGGTCCTTCCAAGATTACCAATATCTATATTATCAAGCTTGCTCACTCCAACCACCAACATAACTAAACCAAAACCATTGACTAGAAAAACCACCTTACCTAAACCCCCTCTCACCAAACCCATTAATACTAACACAACCATCTTACCAACCAAAACCACAACCTCTATACCTTTCCCACCATTAGGCAAAGCCTATAAAACCATTTTCCAAAGGTTACTACAAGCCATTTAACTCACTTTACCCCTTATTAGGCCCTTCGATCCTCTTGGTTTGAAACTAGCTTGGTATAATGATTGTCAAATATGTTCTTATCTCAAGACACATGGGCATGACACAAAGAATTATAAAGCTCTCCAAGCCATTATCCATCAAATATATGATGAGGATGATCTTTTACTAGATGAAATTCCCTTGAATCCTCTACCAATGCACCCAAAAACCATTTTATAATGCATCCCAAATCCTCCACTCTCACCTCAAAGTGATAGAGAATCTACCCAAACTCCTATCACACATTTCCCCTCTATCCATACCATTAATGTGGTCAAACAATCACAAAAAAGGATAAAGGGAAGACTAAAGTATCCATTGCATGGACATACCCACCTTATCATAATAAACCACACCATATCCTAGTCTCTTCATCAACAAATAAGACCAAAGTTACCATCTTAGGTACCTTTGAGGATAACCCCTCTAAATCCATTAGGAGGTAAATCTTAAACAACTCCACTAGAATATAGCTAAGATGATCCTCTAAATCTCATTTACACCTCACATCACCATCATTAGGCCATTATAGAATCTATGTAAGCTATTGAGGTCAAACCAAGTGACTGCCCACCTATAGAGGTTTTTATAGGTGCTCTACAACTCTCCACCCTTGTTACTTTCAAGGACATGGAGATACTTGATATCTAACCTAAGGATCCATATCTTCCTCTCTTTATTACTTCCCACATCAACCAAACCCACATCAAATGAGTTATAATCAAAGGGGGAACTAACATTAACATCATCTTTTCCCATGCCTGTGACCAAATCAAATTACCGAATAATGTCATGTCCCAAAATTTAGCTATCCTTAGATCCTTTAATGACACCATGACCACTACCTTGGGAACCATTATCCTCCAAGTTTTGTTTGGACCATGCACACTCCTTGAACCCTTCTATGTGATTGAAAGTGAATTCTAGTATAATGTTCTGCTAGGGAGACTTTGGATCCATGTTATGGGTTGTGGACTTTCTACCCTTCATTATTATGTCAAATTAGAGGGTGAGGGTTAGGTTATTACCATACAAGCTAACCCAATCCATTTTTTATCATGAAATATGACCTACCAACCCAATGACATCCTCTTACCTTTAATAAAATCACCCTAAGCATCCATCACCAGACCTTTAACCATAAAAAATAAAGCCATTATTTTTCATTACACAAAGGCATCTACAAATTCATCTATTACCATAGTATAGATACCCACCACTGATCCCTCAAAATATACCTTCCTATGACTTGCCCTTGGATAATACCATCTCCTTACTCTTGATGCTTTCCTTACTCCTTGAGAGTATGGGAAACTCAACCACCAACTAGGTTAAGACCCCAACATTAGATCTATTACTCCCCTAGATCCTTCAGGCTTCCAAACCCACTTTATATATGTGGGAATTGACAAGACACTTGATGTCATCACCACCCCCTCTTCACCACAACAATTCACCTCTACATTCTATTACTTGAACAACCCAAACTATACCAGAGTATACCTCCATAAGTGTGCCTAGAAAAGATTTGGCTTAGAATGATATGATCATGGCCCACACATATTGATATCAATTAAGACCTAAAAGCCAAATGATAATCATGGTCTTTCCTTCATTATACCCAATAATAATAAATCTAAAAAACCTACCCTACCACTATTGTAGAAGAGAACCTTTACTCACCAGTACCCCCTCCACATAAGTGTCAATATGAGGACATCATCCCACCTAAATTTTATTTTTTCAACATGATTACCCTCATCCCCATGATTTATGAAAAAGAATGGGCACTAGTATCCATCCCTTTAATCCATCCTAAAATATGAGAGAATACTCTCCTACCATTAACATTATCTAGTGCTAGGATGATGATTTTATCCTCACCTACCTTGGTTCCCTTGATTCCTCCATCCAAAAATACTTACCTCCTAAATACTCAACCATGCTAAATGAATCCACTATGGATATTGACATAGGCACTTTGGGAAACATTCATATTTCAAAATTGGGCCAATCTCTAACTTTTGAGGAATTTCAAGACTTATCTACCTTCCTCCAAGATTGTAGCATTGTGTTCATCTAGTCATATGCCAATATGAATAATATTTAACTAACCATTTCCACCCATATTATTATAACCAATCATGATTCCAAGCCTATTAGATAGAAACTTTGATGAATGCATCCTAATATAGCCCTTCTTATCAAAGAAGAGCTTCAATGCTTCCTCTCTTTCAACTTCATTTAACACATTGATTATCCTAGTGGGTTTCAAACATCATGCCTATCACTAAAGACATAGGGGGAATACATATATGTGTGTACTTTCATGACCTTAACCTCACTTTCCCAAAGGATGACTTTCCTCTACCTAACATTGACCAACTTATTGATCTTATAATAGGCCATGAGATGTTAGCTTTCATGGATAGATTCCTAGCTTGTAGTTAAATTTTGATTTCCCTTGAATATAAACACAAAATCACCTTTATCACCCCATGGGGGACTTTATATTATAGGGTCATGCCTTTTGATCTTAAGAACATTGGTGTAACTTACCAACATGTTATGATCTACATCTTCCATGATTTTATCCACACAATTATCTAGGACTACATAGATGACCTCCTTGGAAAATCCAAACTTCACAAGGATGACTTAGCCATTCTCAAGACTATTTTTAAGAGATTTATCCATTTCCATGTATACCTCAATCTTAAGAAATGTATTTTTAGGGTCTTATCAGGAAAATGCCTTGGCTTCAGTGTTCCCCTCAAGGAATAAAGATGGATCTAACCAAGATCAAAGCCATCCTTGAGATAATACCTCTAACCAATCTTAAGTAACTCCACAGTTTGTAAGGGAAGCTATAATCTATTAACCACTTCATTTATTATCTCTTATATCAATTTCAACCCTTCCATCACCTCTTAAAAAAGGACATATCTTTCAAGTGGAATGTCAATTGTCAAAAGGTCTTCGATGCACTCAAAAAGTACCTTCTATCTCCACCTATCCTCACACCTCCTAAGGATGACCAGCCTTTCTACCTTTATATCTCTACCCTTGACCATTCTCTAGGGGAAATGATTTCCCATTTACACGATTAACACAAAGAGTAAGCTGTCTATTACATAAGTTGGACCCTTATAGACTATGAAAATTGGTATAATCACATCGAGAAACTTTACTTGACCCTAGTCTTCATGGCTACCAAACTTTTCCATGACCTTCTTAACCAAAAAGCCTTTTTTCATAACCAATACTGACCCACTCAAATACATGCACTCCAAGCTATACCAAAAGTAGCATGTTGCCAAGTGGCTCATGTTTTTAGCTATGTTTGACATTGAGTTCCTAAAATAGAAGTTAATTAATAGGAAAGTCATTACTAACCAGTTGGTCAATGTACCCCTACCAAGAAACCAACCTCCTCTTAAATTTCTAGATGATTCCATCACAAACCTATCCCAAGTAGACTTCACCAATCACATAACCATGTTATTTGATGGTTTCAAATGTCAGTGTGATGGGGGAGCTGGTATCATCCTTATCCCCATTATTAGTGAACCATCAATAATGTACCAATAATGTGGCTAAATATAATTCCATAGTAATAGGTCTCCAAACTATGCTAGCCTTAGGATTTAGAACAATCAACATCTTTGGTGACTCCCAAATTTTTTTCAATCAAGTCAATAGCATCTACTAGTGTAAGAATGAGATTTTGAAACTATATAGATAGTTAGTTGAGAAAATCCTAACATCATTTAGACACTACCATATTCAAACCACCCCATGATCTACCAATAAGTTTGTTGACACCATGGCTTCTCTTACTTCCTAGATCCCATCAGTACCATCAGACTCTAAGCTATCAGTCATTATCCATCACCTCATAAAACCTTCTTATGCCAATATTCAAACACTCCAACCATTTTGAATGTGGAGGAGATCTTTCCTAACCTTTAGTATCTATAAAATTTCAACTACCTCAACCTTGGCATAGTTCCTTTTGACCCCTCTGGGAATACCCATAGAGCATTTTTTCAAAGCACCTCTTCTTACACCATTATGGGAGGTATCCTCTATAAATTTGGTCTGGATGGCCTCATATTCCATTACCTCTATGTTCTAGAAGCCTCTCATGCTATCAAGGAGATGCATGATGGTATCTATGGGGGTCACTTGCTATGTCGAAATGCATCCTCTAACTAGGATATTACTAGCCTACCCTTAACCAAGATTATTGTGATTATGTGAAAAAGTGTGTCAAGTCTTAACAACATGTTAATTTGCATCATGCACCTAGCCATGGCCTTCAATTTTCCATTTATTTTTGACCTTTTTCATAATGGGGTTTAGACCTTATCAGTGAAATTAACCCCCACTCTTCACAATGAAATCACTCTATCATCACCATGATTAAATACTTCACCAAATAGGTTAAGGCTATTCCTCTTGTCTCAATAAAAGATAAAAAGATTGTTGAATTTATCACCCATCAATCATCTCTCACTTTGGTGTTCCCCATAAGATCATCATTAGCAATGGAAAATCATTCAAAAATAAATAAGTTCAATGTCTTTATGATGTATTTGGAATTAAACTAAGTTTTTCATCATCTTATCACCCATAAAAAAATGGGCAAGCAGAGGTCTCTAACAAAATACTTAACAACATGCTTACGAAAATGATCAATGCCTTAGGTCAGGATTGGCACTTGCACATCCCTTTTGCCTTATGGCCATATATCACTAGCATTTGAACCCCTATAGGTGCTACACATTTTTCTCTCATGTTTGGAGCTAAGGTTGTATTGCCTCTTAAGGTCAAAATACCTTATCTTCACATATCTTTGTGTGATCTCATTTCAAAAGATGATTATCATCAAGAATGTCTAGGCCAACTTGAGCTACTTGATGAACATCATTTGTCCATTTTTTCCAATATCTTTGTCTATCAATAATGAATCAAGTGTGTTTATAAATAACACCTTAAAGTTTAATAATTTAATATTGGAGATCTTATCCTCATGGAAAATCAACATGTCACTAATATGGAGAAAAACAAATGAGGCAAATTTGATTTTAATTAGCTCAGAGTTTACATCATAACTCATAATTATGGATTAGGAGATTATCATTTGTCCTATTTCAAAGGTAAACCAAAACTTGAGCCTCTCAATGCTTCATATTTTCATCATTTCTATTATTAAAGAAGGATCACAATCACCATTGGTCTAACTTAAGCTCATCCCATGCAACCACATTCATTTTCCTCTTTGTAGGGGAAACCAACTATAGTTGAATCATGTGATTATATGTCATAGTCATATCCTAATATTGAACTATGGTTATCATGGCTTTACCTATGTCATTATTCTCATGGTACTTCCCACCTCCTTGAGATTGGTTCCCATGGTCATTGTCACCTACATCTATTTTCACCTACTGAACCGTCTTACACTCTAGCTTTTCCTTTATAAAGGTAACCCCTTAAGCATGTATAATAAATTATATGTTAAGTAAAATCAAAGAAAATCAAAATAAATATAAAATTCACAACCAAATCATGGTTCATTATTAACATTCACAAATTGCTCCTTTGAAAGACATTTGTTGAAAACTTATCCAAAATTGTAAAACGTAAGGTGGAATGTTCCCTTGAAGGATATCTATCAGAAGAATTTGAACTAGGCACATACTATTATACCACCCCTTAAAGTATGGATAAGTAACACACTTGTCAAAAGTTATAAATGTCTTGTAATCTTCCCACATCAATCAGTTTCCCTAACCCGAAGCAAAGTCAAAATAAGCAAAAACCCATAAGCAAAATTAAAATCAATGAGAAAAACCATAATCAGCTCTCATAAATGCAATAATATTAGAAAGCCAAAATCATAGACTTACTACATTAATCAATCTAAAATTTATATATGAGCATAGACTTTCTTATACTATCCTCTTAGAAGCATCTAAAAGAGGCATGTTAGTCTTGTAAAAGGCTCCAGTCTCACCCATCCTCCCTCCATTTATCATATGCATGGGACTATGATCTTACTTGATGTAATGTGTTCAAGATACCTATTTGTCAACCTAAGCATGCTAATGTGAATCATTTGAAAGGATTATTTTCATTAATCTAATATAACTTCAAGTTTTTTTAATCCTTATCAATGAAGAGGCATTATGTTTATTTTATTATGTTTTATTGGTTCATGTAGATGTACCTCTCATGATTCTTCTCACCAACCTAAACATTTAGTTTGTTATATAATTACTTTATGTACTCTCATCACATCTTCAACCATATACACATTTTATCTCCATGATCATAAAAAATAAATTTCAAATCAAAATCATAACATTATGAGTTATATCTATGAACCACATAATCTACCTATCTATGATAAAAACACCATGAAAGCACATCATGTCATAAATATAATCCTATCCATGTACCATCAAAACATCATGTCAACATATGTTATATCCTAATTCATTCTTATAAGCATAAATAAAATCAATAATTAAAATATCATGACTAATATCATATTTCATCTACCAATCTATCCATAACATTACCACAATACATCTCATGAAAACTACATCGTCATAACCATAACTGAATCCATTAATGATTACATCATCATATACCATATATCCATCCATAACACATCCTATCATATCAATGAACAAAATCAAAGTATCATAACTATCCTTCAAACATCACATGCCTAAACTACTGAGTCAACATCTTATAATGCATATGTAAGAAACCATAGACCATCAACCATAAACATAAACATAAATTTCCAAAATAAAATTTAAAACATAAACATACATCATCCATAGCATCATATGTAACACCATACCTCATATAAATCATGTCATCATAAATAATAAATGTCATAATGTATAACCTCTCTCTCAAAACATGTGCATTTCGCTACATTGGCATGTAGGATGATATCAAAATAGTGTACACCTAACACTACCAATATATATCAAAATATGTCTTAAACATGATCATGGGGCACCACTACTAATGGCCCCACCTACACTTGTGTTACTACTACTAGTTATACCTATACCTAAACTTGCACTCCCATCTAGTGGTGGCCCCCCTGGTGTCCCTACATGGCCCAATGTAAAAGCCCACTATCCTGGAGTAGCTACAAAGGGACATCCTACCAAGATGGCCTAGTACTCACCATGTCTCATCTCAAGAGGAATCTATGATAACACTATGGGCTCATAATACATGATCTCCTTCATAGTGACTAGATAATGTACCCATAGATTTATGTATGGTGGTCCTCCTGATACTACCATGGCCACCCTTATCCTCTACCTCAATGAGTCTATCTCCTATGTCACCAATCAAAGATAGATCCTCCCCTAATATTGTCCACCAATTAGGGTCACCACCTATGCCTATAATGTCACAATCTATCTCTATATTATGGTCACCTATCCTTGTAGTGTTTGTATCTATGCTTGGGATGTAGCTAAATCCCCCTACCTATCCATCATGACCAAATATATCTACAACCATTGGCCTCATGCCTTTGTCATCTCCACCAATATATACATTTGCATATATGGGTTGATACCAATCCATATATCTATTTTATACCTAGCATCATCTACTAGAGTCCTAACAAGGAGATCCTCATACCCACCATCTAAAACTATGGGAGTAGGTTAGGACACTAGTAATAGAACCTCTAAATCTTCCCTCCTATAACTAGGAAATGGGCCTAAGATGCCCTATACCAAACCAAACTACCCATTCACCCTATTAAATGGTATAAAATCTACCTTCCCCTCTCACCTACTAAAAATCCATCTATAGCTTTAAAGGGAAAGGGTCTACCTCTTATACCCTAGCCATATCAGAAATTGAATATACGGCCTCCAAGTGATGTCTCTAACCATTAGTTCACCTAGTGCACCCATAAACTACTAAACATCATGGGAACCACCTCCTACACCTAATGCATCCATATCATCCCTCCATCATATGAAGCTAATAGGGAACTCTATTTGATTATAGCTAGCCCATAGAAATACTATTAGTCTTAGCACCTGAATATGTTCATAGGCCTAGCAATGTAGAATCAGGCTGACACTAAGGCCATATTCTTATGGTGCCTAAATCCCCATAGATCCTTATAGATATATATAAGAAAAATAGGGACCAAACCAAATGCCTTTTGGCTTAGAAACAACTCCACCAAAACCCCCAATAAAAAATAGGGAAATCTATTGCTACTCAAATCCTAAAGCCCAAAACATGTCACTATGATAATGAGCACGGTCATGAGCCTCCTTTTAGCTGGAGATATTTGATATAAAAATGAGTACCAGAATCCCATCACTCTCATCCCTATATAATTACTCAATAAAATCCTCTTGTTCCTCATGCTTGATATGATAAATCATCTCACCATGTAGTGGGAGCCTTATAATCCTATAAATGTCCTTAGGGGGAATAGTCATCTCCCTAGTTAGGAGCAAAAAAATGTTCATAGTAAGATCCCATCTCTCAATGATTTCTATGACCATGGATGAATCTAAAGGCATATGTTTTTAATGCCTCATAGCCCTTAACCCTACCTCTTCCATATGGGCCAAGTCCTCTAGAGTCATCCCCACATGTACTATGAGAAAGATGTGTAGCATGTGGTCACATATCTAAATCTGATCCCTGGCTTACATCATATCAAACACTTATCTTACTCAATGTTAGTATTATCTACCCTAGACATTAACCCACCTAACCTATTCTACAGGTTTACCTATTTACCAACCAAGTATACCATCTAACACCCTACAAGATTTAGCTACCTAGTAAAACCCAACACATTTTTGCCTCATCCATTTTTAACACTTATCAGAAACGTTGTATTTGATGGGTGATTTTCAATGGTCATGGTGATTGTCGATGGTCAAGAACCCACTTTTTATATGGTTGTCAACTATCAATGGTCAAGCTTGACCATCAATAGTCACTACGGGCATTCCATGGTTGGAATGCCCAAATCCTACCACACCAAATGATATTCTTAAAATCATGCACTACAACCCCATTTGCTACCCCTAACACTCAAACACATCAATTTCCTTGCCCCAACCCAACCACTGCTATTTGTTCATGAAAATTTGCCCACAAAACCCCCAAAACCATACATAGGGCATTCCAACACAAATTGAGCATTCTTAGAACAACCCTAACCCCCTAACCAAATTCAATTACACAATATCATGCCTATATACCAAATTCAAAACACCAATTACCTCATTTATTAATCTTTTTCAAGGTTAAAGCCTATAAACAACTACGTAGCTATGCCCATGTGCTCTCTACATCTTGAGCCCACCAAGATAGAAGCCACATGCCTCCATCTAATGAGCAGTTACAAACTTAGCAAGAAATCTCTCCATAAGTGTTACAATCTCTAGAGAAAATTCAACCAAGCCAAAAAGTTTAAAATGATAAAAAGTAACTTTATTAAACTTTTTACCCCATGGAATTTTAGGGTTTGTCCTAACTATCGATGGTCAAGGTGATCATCAATGGTCACCTTTTGGGATCCTTGACCATTGGTGGTTAGGATTCCCCAAAATTACACTTGTGCCTAGAGCAGCCCTTATTTTTAAAACTATACTAGGATTTACCCACTTTTGGATATTACCTTCTCTAACCAACCCTACCACCTCATTACCTTATCATTGGTCTATTTTGACCCATCTAGCACACAATTTTAGACAATTTTTTTCTTCTTATTTTGATTATAGTGACACCATTACCATGTTGACCCATTTTGATATTGTTTCACCTCATGCATATTGAATTTCTTGTGTCTTTTTGGGAGCACTTCCTACCTTAGATACTTATGACACTTGACCAATTTGTGTTTTCATTGAGAGCACTTCCTACCTTGGATACCCATTAAAAATATAGAAATTGCTTAAGATGCTTCTATTTACAATTGTTCCTAGTCACCATGCCTATAAATAGTCATATGGTTCACTTGTCACTTATCCTTCTTGGTATCAACCTTATTTTTACCAACATTGGTAACCTAGTCTATGCATGATTTTAGATATCAAATCTTTTTATCAAACTTTGTGCAAAAGTTTGACTAAAGTGCATAACCTATCATTCAACCATCTCCATTACCAACTACCATTTATCAAACCCTGTCCTAATTATAGTTTCACCTCATTAACTCTTATTTTGAGGGAGAACACCTCCTCCTATTCTCAAGGCAATCAGACCTTTGACATGTACTTTATTTTTGTTTCACAACTCACTTAAACAAGTAGCACAACAAAAAGGGACAAAATATAGACACCAAAAATCTACACACCTATTCTTCTAAATGTCAACAATCCCCTAGACCTACTTAAGACCCTCTTGGGACCAATTTACACCAATTTATCTTAACCAATCCCACCCATAGGTAGGTTCATAAAGCTGACTCAACTTGGCCTTTAAGGCCTCTTTCCTTTAGAACCTAATCATCAACAATTAAGGTGACCATAGATGGTCACCATGGGAAACCCTCACCATCAATTATCAGTGTCCACCTCCTTAGCACATGCAAACCATCCATATTTCTTTTATAAATATATCTTGTCTAAATCTTGTTGTGAGCCTTTACATTGTTAATTTATATTTATATGGCCTAGTTACACCTTCACTTCCACCTCTTGCTTGTGCCTATAAAAGAGAGAAGATTGGGAGGTCAAATGGATCTATAATAATTATCATAAGCTCAAGGATATAGGAGTTTTATTTTTCAAGTCAATTAGGTCCATCAGTGTTATCAAGCTTCATCAATAATATTGTTGAGAGTCAACTTACTATCTCCTCTCAACCAAGTTTTCAAGTACTATTACTCTATCATAATCAAGCAAGATTCCACCAACAAGCTAACTACTTTGGCCACTCACCTAATCAACCTATGTGCTTTTGTATCTTTATTTTTTCTTCTTAAGTCAAAGAGAAGCTCTTCATAATATTTTGATTCAATGCATGCAAAAACAAATAGGCTTTTCAACCACATCCATATCAAGTCTCTTTTCTCTCTTACCTAGAACTTAAAGTGAAAATTTACATGAAACAAGCGATTACTACTAGATAAGAATTAGACAAGGTGATGAGTGTAAGAATTATTTCAAAATTAATGAAGGTTTATATGAATGGATAGTCATGCCATTTGGTTTAACTGATGCACCTACTAATTTCATGAGATTAATGAATGAGGCTTTGAAAGTTTTTATAGGAAATATTTTAATAGTTTATCTGGATGATATACTAATTTACAACCAAAGTAAAGAGGAACATATTCATCATTTGAATTTAGTGATAATAATGTTGTAATAAGAGAGACTAATGATCAACCTCAATAAGTGTGACTTCATGAAATGGATTTGTACCTTGGGTTTGTAATTTAACAAGGCATGCTAAAGATGAACAAGAATAAGATGAAGGCAATCATGGAGTGGCCAACACCTAAGATAGAAAGAGAGGTAATAAGTTTTAATATTTTGACAAGTTTTTATAATAAGTTTATAATAAAATTTAGTGGAATATGTGTTCCCATCATTGACACTATCAAGGGAGAGAATAAATACTTTATTTGGAATGAGCAGGCAGAAAAAAGTTTTCAATATTTGAAGAAAAGTATCATAGATTAGACTATAATAGCATTACTATACATCAACAAAGTTTTTAAGATATATTGTGATGAAAGTGGTGTATCTATAGGGGTTATCCTAAGCCAAGAGGGTAGGCCTATAACTTATCTTAGTGATAATTTGAATGATTCTAGGAAGAGGTATTCTTCTTATGACTTAGAGTTTTATGTCATGGTGCAAGAAATGAAGAATTGGAGGCATTATCTCATGATAAATGAGCTCATAATATAACCAAATAATCATGCACTTTAGTTCATATATAATCAGCCTAACTTGAACCAAAGACATGTCAAATGGGTGTAGTAAATGAAAAACTTTACCTTCACCATCAAGCACAAGAAAGGACAAAGAAATAAAGTGGTATTTGCATTGAGAATGAGGATCTTATTGGTAAATGAAATTTAGTTATAAACTATTGGAATTGAAGCACTCAAGGATTTGTATGAGGATGATGAGGACTTCAAGGAAGCATACCATGCATGAAAGCACCTTAGTACACTTAATAAGGAGCCTTGGTTAGATTATTTACTTCAAGATGGATTTTTTTAGGGGAGTATAGTTGTGTGTACTAAAAACCTCAATAAGAGGAAATTTTATCCAAGAAAAGTATACTGGAAACATGGTAGACCATTTTGGGCTTGACAAGACATTAGAGTTGCTCGCTAGACACTACTATTAGCCTAGAATTCAAGTAGAAGTGAGAATGTATGTGTAAATATGTAAAAACTTTCAATTAGCCAAGGGTAAGCTAATTTAGGTTTTTATCAGCCCCTACCAATCCCACATAGGCATTGGGAATCTATTAGTATGGATTTTATGATGGGATTGTCTAGAAAATAAAGGGATTTTGATTCCATTTTTTTATTTGTTGATAGATTATCTAAAATGGCACTTTTTATACCATGTATAGATACTAATGATGCAACACATATGGCTAATTTGTTATTTAAGGAGGTTGTGAGGGTTAATATATTTGCCATGAACATTGTTTCTAATAGAGACACCAAGTTTGTTGTTCACTTTTCGAGGACATTATGGAAGAAGCTAGGCACTAATTTAATTTTATGTTCAACCTACCATACTCAAATAGATGGGGAAATTTAGGTGGTATATAGAATCATAGGAAACTTATTGAGGTGTTTATCTAAATACCATCCCAAGTAGTGGGATCATGTGTTATCGTAAGTAGAGTTTGCCTATAATGATTTAACCAACATGATCTTTGGAAAGAGCCCATTCCAAGTAGTTTATGACATGCATCCAAGAGGTGTATTTTAGGTTAAATATATTATAAATATGTATAATATAATTTTTTAAGGTGAAAAGTTTACAATGGCAATAAAAGAGGTGCATGAATAGGTGAGAAAACATGTAGAGTCTAGTGTTGACAAGTATAAGTAGGTAGATTTGAGTAGGAGAGAATTTATTTTTAAGGTTGGGGAGTTGATCCTAGATAATATAAGGAATGAAATTTTCCCAAAAATTTAATACAATAATCTAAAAATGAATAAAATAGGTCCTTGCAAGATTCTCAGGAAGTTTGTCAATAATTCATATGAGTTAGAGTTACCTAGTGGAGTTGGAATTTTACCCATTTTCAATGTTTCAGATTTGTATCCTTATAGAGAAGGATATGAAGGAGAGAATACAATATATTAGGATGATAAAATATTCCTAGGTTAGGCACATCACCTACCTAAGGCCAAGATAGAGAAACTAGAATGCATATTGGACAAACAAGTGACTAAAAGAACTAGAAATAAGTAATATTTAAAGTATCTAATAAATTCAAATAACCATCTAGTGGAGGATGATACATGGATAAATGAACATGAGATACTAAAGAGATGGATTAATTTGGAAGCACTCATGGGTAACATCACATGAGTTCTCTTTTCCTTCCCTAGGAGTATGATGTAGGAACATCACTCTTAAGAAGTAAATTTTGTAATTTTGGCTTCTTTTACATTAATTTTGGTTCATTAATGCTTCAAATGGCCTTATAATTCCTCAATCATGATTATTTTTTATTTTTATAGCTTATGTATGCATCTAACTAGTTTAAATTTTCAAATTTGGATTTCTCGCCAAAACTTTTAGTTTAAAAATTTGAATTTATAGTCTATGGTTAGGACTTGTAGGGGTATAAAAATTGTTTTTATAGATTTTGAATAGGTTTAAAATGTGATAAGAGACTCATTAAATCAATACCAAGGGTCTAAGGTGACATATGTTTTAAAATTCATTTTTGATGTTTTGGTCACCTTTCATAAAGGTAAAATAGCATACATAACTTCCTCAAGAAATGACAAAAAATAATATATTGATATAAAAGGGATGGATTTTAAATTTTAGGTAGTTATGATATGTTCTTGGAAGGAATAATTGAAATCAAGAAGAAGAAAAAGATAGCCCTATTCTGGGAAAACATAGACTCTATTATGAACTACCATTGTTGATTGTTGATGATATTTTGCTAAAAGTTGATAATGGAGAATTAATTAGTATTGTTCTCTAATAAATATTAAGTATTTATTTAATGTATTCTATCTATACTTTTAGGAAGTGATAATGTATTCATCTGTTACCTCGGATCACTTATAGGCATACCTTACTTTTGGTGAGTTTTAATTATACTATAGATGGTATGTTCTCTTTTGTTATTAAAGATAAGAAATTAAAACTAGACTAATGAGAAGGAAGAATTTTTTATTTAATTATATATATTTTATTTCAATAATAAATTGATATTTCTTTTGTGGTCAGAATACTAAGTGAATAAATCCCTATCTTTTTTCATTACTCTTTAGAGTGTGAGCCTCTTTTCTAAGTGGGTGCTAATTAATTAAATTATCTAGGTGATTCAATGAATTTAAAGAGTTTGGGTTTATACTCATAGTGTGAATTCTCAATTAAAATGATAATAGAAGCTGATAATGCTAGTGAACTTGTTTGAAACCCTGACTGTTGTGATACATTATACATGATTGTTCTCTTAGTGTGTGTTATAATACAAGGAAAGAGATGAAATTAAAGGTTTCAAGGATAATGATGGTGTATACATATTTTTTTAATGTGTTTAAGTTTTTATTAAACTCTATTTTACCTTATCATATGCATTGTCAATCTTTAATAGAATACAGACTTGAAGGTCTACCTATACATACATAGTCAGTGGTGTTTCAAGTTGAAAAGCATAATAAGGAGGTATTTTGAAGACTCCCATTGATTTTTAATTAAGTATAAGGTTAATATAGAGATATATATCAAATTAGGATGCTTGAAACCACTTAAAACATTCCTAGATGAAAAATTTATGCTCTCAACTTGTCACAATTTGCTAAAAGCCCTAAACTAGGGTTTGTGTTCTAAAATACATTTCAACCATCCAAATCACCTAAAATTTTATATTATATAATTTTTAAACCTAATCTAAGTTAATAAAAATGTATTAGGTGTGGATTGAGCTTATAGTATGGATTTTGAGGATTGTGTCACAGTAAGGGCTAGAGAGACCTAAAAGATTAGGCCTAATAAAGAGAAAGTGGACCTATGGAAGGAATTGGATCTTGAAATTTTAACCATAGATATTAAAAGATAAAGGTTTCTCAAAATAGTAATTTTATTCTCAATAATAATTGTAATTTTTATATACTTTTAGGAAAATAATCAAAACAGGGTTACTAGAAGGGTCTAGTGCTTTGAGTGAGTGGTAAAGAATGGAAGGTTGAAACTTATTTAAGGATAAATATACGTTATCCATTCCTTAGTTTTTAATTATGAAGGGGATATATGTTTCATGGTTAGTGTGTAAAATCACTCTAATGATGCTTTCCCTCTCCTCCAATAGACATTCCACAGAGACGTTTACTCATTATTTTAGTTTGTATACATATAACAAGTTTATGGTCACTCATTAATTTCTTGGACATTGTATTTATTTATATATAGTCTGATGTAAAAAAATTGTACTATTTTACTTGATAAATATTAGTTTGGTTTCTCTTATTATATAATATTATTGTATAACTTTTAGTAGTTGGTTGAATTATTATCCAATAGATGTGCTTATGTGATGGATGTGATTTATAATTTTGTTGAATGTGATAAGTTGATTGTTATCTAAATTAATCCTAACTAGTTTATTATACAAGATGCATTTATTCAAAGATCAATTAACTAATCTTATTGGGAATAATTTCATATGATTATTAATGTAAAGTTTTTTTTCTAAAAAATATCATTCTTTGATTTAAACCTAGTGAGGTTATACCATTGTGGTATCAGAGTTGACGCTCAAACTCTAGGAATTAATGAGTACTCTAATGTATTTCTATTCTCTTATTAATTTTTTCCTTATTTAAACTAGATATGTGTAATATGGTTAAATAAATTTTTGATTGATGTTTATTAGATTGTATTAAACATTCAAGTTAAATTAAGTTTATATTTCTCAAGTAGGAAACTCGGGATATGAGAATAAATCAAACATATATACATATGTATATATGTAATTATGGATTATACATAAAGATGAATATATATTCTTTATGAATAGTTTATAAAAACACATATTTGTGTTTGTATGTATGTATGTGTGTGTGTGTGTGTATATATATATACACACACACACACACACACACATATATATATATATATATACACACATATATATACATATATATATATATATATGCATATATATATATATATATATATGTATATATACATACATACATATATATATATATATACATATATATACATACATATATATATATATATGTATGTATATATATATGTATGTATATATATATGTGTATATATATATATGTATATATATATGTGTGTATAGATATATATATATATATATACATATATATATACATATATATATATACACATACATATATATATATATGTATGTATGTATATATATATATATATATATATATATATGCTTGTATGACCATTTTTATGTATATATTATGCCATTTGTAAATCAGTAGCTAAGGGTTTTTAATGTATATAGGCATAAGTGAACATACTTGATATACATGTTTATGCAGATAATTTGGGTTGTAAGTAGATGTTTGTTTATAAGTGGATATAATTATTTATATACAAGTTGGGATTTATATCATTAATTTATAATATGTTTTTTAGTTATAAATTATCAATAAATTGATTAATAGTTGATTATAATAATAAATATTGTATTTATTATTATTGATTTTCTTATGATTTATTGATAATTTCCTAAATTATATTATTTTGATTATAATACTTGTGAACATAGGATGTTTACATGGAATTGAAAAATTCTTAAATATTATGATTATTGTTAGAAAATAGTTATATATGGAATATGGAATTAGGGCTATATCAAAAAATAGGAAATATTTAGGTGATAATAAGTTATTATTTTAACATGAGATCATTTCAAATATTTCTTGTATTTAATTACTGTGGTATTAAATACTTATATATATGAAATATCCATGGAATTATTATATATGGATTATTTACTAATTTTTTATTAATGACATTAATCATTATTATCATGAGATGGTTCTCATGCATATATTTAATGGCATTAATACTTATATTAAATAAAATATGATTGTGTATGTGATTATGATTGATCTAATGAATCATTAAGCTATATGAAAACATTCGCTAAAGTAATGTTTATACTTAAATGTTATCCTTTAACCTATTTGATCGTATGCATGTATACATGATGTCATGTTAGAACAAAATTCTTTATGTTATGTTCTATGTAGTTATAATCTTACAACACTAGGTTATAATTGACTTTTTGATATTTATATCATTATCATTTGTTCATCTATGAAAGGAGAGCTATTCCCTACTTATTCATTATGTGGGGTATCAATGTTTCATGGTTGGTGTGGAAATCCACTTTAATGATGCTCTCTATCTCCTATAATAATCAATCAAAACAGATGTTTACTCATGATTTTAGTTTGTATACATGAAAAAAATTTATGGACACTCATTAGTTACATGTAACATTCTATTTATTTATATACACTCTGATGTTAAAATATTATACTATTATACTTGATAAATAGTAGTTTTGTTTCTCTTATTGTATAATATTACTATATAACTTTTATTAGTTGGATGAATTATTATCCAATAGATGTGTTTATGTGATGGATTGAATTTGTACTTCCATTTAATGTGATAAGTTTATCATTATGGAAATTAATCTTAACTAGTTGATTATCATAAATGCATTTGGTCAAAGATAAATTAACTAATCTTATTGGGAATAATATGATATTATTATTAAAGTAATGTTTTTATTAAAATAATACCAACTTTTGAGTTAAACATATTAGTGTTATAATATTATGGTATCAAATTTGAGGCTCAAAATCTAGGACTTAATGAGTCTGCTAACATATTTGTATTCTCTTATTAATTAGAAAGGAAAATGGTGCATGGTAGAACTATAGGTGAGGGTACTTCAAACACCAACCCTAGAGCAGATCTAAACTAATTTACCATAGAACAAGATGCAAAGTTTTATCAAATTCTTACTTCCATGCACAAAACTAGGGATGGAATAATAGATTTAGAGTAAGAAGTACATGGGCATGTTGAGGAAATCAATTAGGAAGAACCTAAAGAGCACCCTATTTAGTAAGAGGCTTAGTAAGAGAATAAGCATGATGAGGTGTCACAAGATGCGAGGGATCATGTAATTATAAAAATTTGATTAGATATGAAGAAGGTAAATACTCTTAAATTTGATGTAACTATAGTAGGGGATGGTGTTAAATCTTGGTTGACAAAAATGGAAATGCACTTTGAGATCTAAAATTACTCAGAAGTCACTAATGTAGTTTAGGGAGCATATCAAGTTGTTGGAGAAGAAACAATGTGGTGGTAAATAAGAAGATCAAGATGAATCTCAACTCCATTAACACTAACTGAGATCAATTAATGGTTTTTTATAGATCATGATGGTTACTCCAATTCTATTTTGACTAAAAGATAATAGATTTCTAGAATTTGAAGTAGAGAAACCTTTATGTGAGTGAATACTAGGATAAATTCACTAAGATACTAAAGTATATCCCTTGATATTAGGTAGATGAGAGGTTTCACATCAGGAAGTTCATTATGGGATTAAAACCCCAAATTAGATGTGCATGGTCCATCTATGATGGATCAAGTATTTATAAAAGTAGTTAAGTGGGAGTCAAAACTAAAGTCTCTTACTTAGGGTAGAGAGAATTTAAGAATAATTTTGGAGGTTCCAAATAGAATATGAAGAAGAATAACTAGAAAAATAGTGGAAATTCCAATAATCAATTCAAGAGTTAGAATGCTAAGTGTACTAACTTTTTGGCTAGAAAGAAAGTTGAAGGTGGATTCAAACTTGGTTTCAAAGGGAGTGATAAGTCAGAAAGGAAAGGACCACCTAGTGGATACTTCATCTATGGAGATGATGACTATGTTATTAAATGTACTTAAAGAATGTCTAAAGGAAAAGCTAAGGGTACTACACAACAAGGGAAGATTTACTAGATAATTCATGTAGTTGTTAACAATTATTAAGCTGATTTTTCAAGTTTCACCTATTGATGTTATAGGTAATATTTTTGGTCAACCTATGTCAATTTTGATTGATATTAGAGTGATGGAGTGTCTTATTTCTCCACATATTCTTTCTACATTGTCTATAAAAGTTAGTTTAATGGAAAAATCATGACCAGTATAATATAGGAATAAAGCCAATGTCAATGTTGATAGGTGTTTAGTGGAATTTAAAATTGAGTTGCTTAAATTCAATACTATAGTAGATATTTATACAACTCTACTATGGTTATATGATGTAATCCTAGGGGTGAATTATATTTCTAATCATAAAGCTAGGTATATTTCTATCTAAAGGTGTAATGTCAAGATGATTTTGGGAATCAAACTCATATTCAAGGTGAGAAAAGAGAGTTGAAATTTAGGTAGATTTACCTAATTAAGCTTAAGAAGGCTTAGAAAAAAGGATGTTAGACATTAATCTTTAAAATAAATTATATAGAGGAAATAAATGAATCTTCCATTAAGCATTACACTTTCCTTAAGAAATTTCAGGATGTATTTCCAAAGGAATTACCAAGATTACTACCTAAGCAAGAATTTGATTTATCAATTGACATAATACCTTACTCTAAACCACAATCTAAGGAATTTTATAGGATGATTAGTATATAATTGTTTGAGTTAAAATCTCAACTATATGATTTGTTATCTAAAGGGTTGATTCGACCAAGTGTGTGACCATGGGGTGCATCAATCATGTTCGTCAAGAATAAGGATGGTAATCTTCAACTGTGTGTTGATTATGTAATGTTGAACAAAGGAAAAATCAATAATAGGTATACATTGCCTTATATTGATGTTATATTTGATCAAATATGTGGGGTTACAAATTTTTCTAAGATATATCTTCGAGCAAGATATCATCAATTAAGGATTTGATAAGAATATATTCCTAAAACAACATTCAAAACTTGATAATGGAACTATAAATTTATAGTGTTTCCTTTTGGGTTAACCAATGCTCTGGTAGTGTTCATGAATCTCATGAACAATGTGTTTAGGGATTATATTTATCACTTTGTGTTAAGTTTTCTAGATGATATCCTCATTTATTTTAAGAATGAGGAAGAACATCTATAACATCTGAACTTGGTGTTTCAACATTTGTAGAAGCACAAACTTTATGGTAAGTTGTCCAAATGTGTATTTTTATAAAGAAAAGTGCAACAATTGGGGAACATTATCTCTAGATATGGAATTTCAATTCATCTAATGAAGATAAGAGCCATTATGGAGTGTCCAACACCAAAAATTATACATGAGGTAAGAATTTTTATGGGACTAGTAAGGTATTACAGGAATTTTATTCCAAATTTATTGAAAATAGATAACCCAATTACATCTCTTTAGTGGAAGAATTAAATTTTTATTTGGTCAAATAAGTGTAAGAAATATTTTCAAGAGTTGAGAGTTGAAAAAGAGGCTTATGTTGGCACCTGTGCTAAGAGATCTTGATCTTAATGGCCAATTCTTAGTAATCATTGATGCACCTTTAAATGATCTTGGAATATTTATTATGTAGGATGGTTTAGTTATAGCATATGAGTCCAAGAAACTTAAAATATATGAGGTAAATTATGCTCCACACAATCTGAAACTTATGGTAATTGTGCATGATTTTTAATTTTGTATTCATTATCTATTGGGGAAACCATTTGAGCTCAAAACTAACAACTTGGGGCTGAAATATACCTTTACCTAATTTAACCTGAATACTTATTAGAGACATTGGTTAGAGTTTTTATCTTACTATGATTTTGATATTATCTAAATCAAGGTCAAGAAAAATAGATTTATTGATGCCCTAAGTCATAGAAGGTATATAACAACTTTGGATACTATTAAGAGTACCTTTCATGATCAATTTGTTAAAATTTCCCCTTGAGATTAATTATATGAGCAAGTTAACAAAGCTTTGTCATAAGAATCTTAGAACCCTAAGTTCAAAGGATTGAAATTAGATAATGATGGTCTTTTAAGGTATAATGGTAGACTATATGCACCTAATAGAGATAATTTGAGGAGAATGGTGCTAAAAGAATTATGTAATGCCCCTTATTTAGGTCACCCTAGAGTGACTAAGTTCATGTTTGAGCTAAAACCTCCTTATTTATAGAAATGAATTAAAATGGATGTAATGGATTTTGTGTATCATTATTTGGAGTGTCAGTGTGTAAAAGTTAAACATGTGTTTTTTGTAGGATTATTATATCCTCATGTTTTACTAGAATAGAAGTGGAAGGTTATTAATATGGAATTTTTCTAAGGTATGTCATTATCAAAATATTGGCATGACATGATTTTGGTGGTGGTTGAAAAACTAACCAAGCTAGCTCAATTCATACCATATAATTTGATTGATGATGCACCAATGCTTGTGAAATTATTTGTGAAAGAGGTGTACTATTTACATGGGTTTCCAAAGAAGATCATTTTCGATCAAGTTCCAAGGATGACATCTAGGTTTTTGGTTAACTCTAAATTCAGCTTTAGGCACATAGTTGAATCTTAGTACTACATACCATCCAAAAATAGATAGACAAATATAGATTAATCTAATTTCTAAAATATCTTATTCAAATTTATTGCATGGATAAAAAATATAAGTGGGAAGAGTATCTTCCAATGGTCTAGTTCACTTATAATAAATAATACCAATCATCTTTAAATATGGGTCCATTTGAATCATTATATGAAAGAGGTGTTGAACATCAATCAGTTGGGACAAGCGTGTAGATAGAGTGGTATTTGGTCTTGAAATGTTTATCGAAATGGAGTAGGTCAAATTAATCAGATAAATCTTTGCTAAATCCAATGATAGGAAAAAAACTATGTTGATCTGAAAAGGATAACAAGATCATTTTCTATTGGTGATAAATTATTTTTGAGGGTTAAGCCTTAGAAAATCTTGATTAATTTTGGTAAATTAATAAATCTTTCACCAAGATATGTGGGAACCTTCAATGTCTTGGAAATGATCAATGTTATTGTGTATAGGCTTGCCTAGCCACTAACTCTATCTTTCTTGATTTTTTTTTCATGTGCCATATCTTAAAAAGTATCTAGCCGATCCTTCTCATGTATTAGATTGGAATGATTTATAGGTTTTGGATCTTAGGTGGTCAAAGTAGAACTAGTCAAAATAATTGATAATCACAAACTTATTTTGTGTAATAGGGAAGTGTCACATTACAAGGTCCAGTGAGAACAAAATTCTAAGGATAGTGCCACTAGGGAGGACAATAATAAGTTTTATAGGATGTTTACATATTTATTTGTTTATATAATTTGATTTTGTTATTTTATTTTAGAACTTGGGTTTGAAATAAGTGTCACTAGGATGATGATGAATTTAAGGGGAAAGAATGTTACATCTTGATTTCCTCACTAAACTTAATTTTGTTATTAAATAGATATTATGGGGTTAATGGTGTTTAATTACTATTGTAACAAATTATTTTCATTTATGTTGATGTATGGATAGACACATAATGATTATTTATTATGAATCATTGCCTGATTGGTTAGTTAGATATGAGTTTTGTATGCATGTGTATTATACTTATTTAATATTACTTTAACTTAGAATCATTTTTATTGACTATCATGGTTATTGTGTAACTACCATTTTCATCTTTGAGGTGGATGCATGAGAAATTATACTCTCCAGACATATATGGAGGGAGAGTTTCATTAGGGAGGGTGATGAAGATAGAGATGTTAGAGGTGTTGAGATTCAATAATAAACCCAATGCACACCACATAGAATAATAAATTTATGATTGATCTAATTTCAATTATGTTTGATTATTCATGTTTGGTCTTATTTGATTTAGCTATGATTCATGTGTAAATGTTATATAGTCTAAATATTAGTTGTGAATGTTTGACATGATTATAATGTGGTTGCCATTGTGGAATGTTTAGTTATATATGTTCTTAATATGAATTTATTTTTTGTTAGTTGCATCATTCCATACAGTTGAGTACTTACAAGCATGAAACAAAATACATAATTAAAACATATATAAACAAGGCAAATTATTAAATTACATTTTTATCATATGAAATAATGATTTTATTAAACTATATCTAACCTAGACATACGGTGGTACATAGGGTGACTTAGTTTCTAAATACCTAATGGTTATCTAGGTATGAAGTCTTAGTTGTTTAATATGTATCTATAATCATTTAACATTTAGTGGATAGGCATTTGATTTATTATTATAGCATAATAATAATGTTTAATTGACATATTATGATGTCAAACCTAATTCTAGATTCATTATTTGCTTTTGGTTTTCTTGGTCATTCAAACCATGCAAACTTGAGATGACTAAGGTTCAGCTATGGTTTGGAGTAAATAATGAGGAGACTATTTGTTTAGTGGTTGATCTTTGGAGATGTGGGAATCATGTCATGAATTTTTGGTTTGATGGAAAGTCATTCTTAGATTGGTTGATAATGGGTTGACATGATATTAGGGGTTTTTTAAATGCATAGAGTGGATGGGAAAAATAATGAAGGAACATGGAATTTTGGATTTTTATATAGTGATCAGGTTGATAGAGGAAAGAAGAAGAAAAGAAATGGAATTTTTGTAGACCAATGAGGAAAATATACTTTAAGACATTTTGAGGTTGGGTTTGTTATTTTGTATTTTCTCTAAATATACTTAGGTTATATAGTCTGTGAAAAAATGTTTTTAAGGTTTTAAAAAAAATGGTTGATAGATATTATAACCCTAGGGTGAATTAGGGATTTAACCCTATGATAGGATGAATCTCCCCATAGAATCCAATAAATTATTAAATTTAAGTCTAACTTGAGTATAGAGGTTAACAACACTATTTTAAATGAAATTCTTGAGTGTTTAATTCTATAGATGAGTGTGGTTTTTATGCATGACTGAGTGTTATTGTGTCTAGTTTATTTTTTGGTTGTGTATTATTTTATGTGTTATGAAACGACTTGAAACATTATATTGGGTATAGGGTTTGAACATGGGTTCTATTAATAATTTTCCTATAATGAGTTTCACTTAAAATGTTTGTATATTAAAATGATTGTATGTTATTGAAATGACATAGAGATATAATTTTTAATTGGGGTTCACAATAGGGTTTCTAATGGGTAATGATATCACTATGTTTCTCATTAGTTTTTTTTATTACATATTGAAACAGTTATGTATGTATCTAGTTATATGAC